>JBBDGP010002795.1:1015000-1115000 GCA_037952835.1 Lithobates septentrionalis | reverse complement strand
ACCAGATGAGTTATTAGAAGAAACCTGTTACATCTTTACATTTAGGGAAGGGTCCCATTGGGGTTTGTATCTCGCTAAGCTAGTTGGAGTCAGGTAAGTTCTGTGGAGTGTATATATACGTGTGTAAGCCTGTCGGAAAGCTTTGGAGAAACCAACTTACTGGTTGCCAGGGCATCTGACCATCCTCCTCCACGTCTGCCACCCAACTGCTCTTCAGCTCACAAGTCAAGTCTGACGCTGCAGGTAGTATAAGGTTGGAGTAACAGATAGAGTTCAGTTTTTTTCGAGTCTACTCCCAGGAGAACGTCCACAAGATATAAAAAAGTGAGATCGGGAGTAGAGTTCCCGAATTGGGACTGCAGTGCATGACGGAGCTGGAGAAAGCGAAATAACATGGAGTTGGGCAGGTCAAAGGTTGGTTTGAGATCCTGAAACAATTTAACTCCCGCACTGTTCATTACCTGAAGGAGATATATACCCCCTTGGTTAATCCATATATCAACATCTGGCAGAGTGAGCAGCTCTGAAAGGTTTGAGTTATCCCATAGTGGCGTGTGAGCGTTAATGGGGGGGAGGCCTTCAGCCAGCACCCAAATCTTGCAGTGGTGGTAGACCAGTCCCTTACGTCACCCCCCACTTTAGTAAATTTATGCATATCGCTAAGTAGGATCTGAAAGGGGTGTGCAACTTGGGTAGGGGCTGTAGGTCATGCTAAAGTAAGGTACCTAAGTTTGTCTTCCTTGTTAAAATAGAAAAAGTGGGACAATTGAGCAGCCAGGTAATAAGCGTGGCGATTGAGTAGAGCAGTTCCAATCAGTTCCGTGGGGGTTTTTAAGGGCTCGCCATGATAACTTCCTCTGTGATCTCCTGACTGCTTGCTAAGCATATAACTAATGGTCTAAGAATCAATTTCTGTACCATACTCCAAGGCATGAAATTTACAGGTACATTAAAATTCCTATTTCTTTCACTGGTACTCTGGGCTAAACCAAGCATTTAACCCTTGCAGTGTATAGAGAGCCCCACTGCCAGGGATGTGGTGTTTTCATCAATGTATAGTCAAGTTAACTGACACAAAATTTGACCTTGGCATCCAGAATTCAGTGGCCTCTTGGCATCAATGGGTTTAACCTCAGGGAGAGGCAGTGCAAAATGTTGTTTGGTTTTAACCCCTGTCTTTTATTTTCCCAGATTTTGCATGCCCTGGTCCCATCACACAAGCTTATGCTGGAGTTCAGTAGGCTTCTAAGAAATTCAGGTGAGTTATGAGCTGTACCATTTTGTGTGTGCTTGTGCGCATTTGTTTGATTCATTTTAAAGTATGTATGTGTGTGTGTGCCCGTTCTTATGAGCAGACGGATCAGTACATTCCCCCCCCCCTTTTTTTTTTTTCTCCAAACAATAACAAATACTAGACGACGACTTGCCCTGGTTGGCCAGTTGTCCTTTTGGTTATGTGTGTGTGAGTGATGCTGGCAGTGCAGAAACAGTCTAGAACAAGATCATCTTGAGAAATTTGTAGGTTTATCCATAGCAATCCTGTACTAAAGATTAGACGAATAATCTGTCAGCGTGAGTTAAAAGCATTTTACCTTTTATTTGTCTTAAAGTGATAGTGAAAATCCAAAACATGTTCTTAACTGCTCTGTGCAATGGTTTTGCACAGAGTAGCCCCAATCCTCCACTCCTGGAGCCCCCCGCCAGCGCTCTCCTGCTAATCTGTGTGGCAGCATAGGGAGCCACTTCTTGTGATGGTACATGTGCAGTCTCGATCCCGAGATGGGGCTGAATTTGTCAGTTGCCCAATTTACCTCCCGCTACATCCCCCCCCCCCCCGCTCCTTCTTCATATAGGGTTTGATTGACAGCAGCAGGAGCTAGTGGCTCCCACTGCTACCTCCGTTCCTGTGAGAAGAGAGAGCAGTGCTGCTGATCCAGGACCGTGATCGGATTCGTTAGTATTTATAAAGGGGCTGGGAGCAGCTAAACATGAAAGGTTACCTTTTTAGCCTTTAAAACCACTTTAGTAGGTTTTGACAAGACAGCACAGGTCTGTTGTCCAAAATTACTAATTGCATCCTCTGCATACAGGTTATAATGACAAAATATGTGTGTCTTGTACCTAACTTGATCTAAGTCCAAGAACAAAAAATAAACAATATATAAAAAATTTTAGCTTACCATTCCTTAGATGTGGTAGCTGCATTAGTTGCTTTTTTTTTTTTTTTTCAGGATAAGTAAATTGTAGACAAATCCTGTTTATCCTACTAGAAATCCAGTGTCCTTGTAAATTCCTGTGTACTGAAATGAGATCTCAGTATTATCAGCCTTCCCAGCTATCTTATGTGAGGAAGAGGTTTTTGTAGTGCAAATCATTAGAGCAACCCAGGATAATGCTGCTCTTCCAGAGATACAGTACAGTGACTAAATGTTGTCACCCTGGGACAGGATATGTGTTACTGGCAGGATTCCCAAGTGAAAATTTAGGAAAGCCTGAAAACAAAGCAAGTGCAACCACTGCATCTGTGGATTGGTAATGTAAAATTATATAGTATATTAACATTATAATAATGTTAATTTTGAGTGTGTGTTTTTGGGTTTCAAGACCTTCTTTTTTTTTTTTTTTTTTTCTTTTTTTTTTTGTAGTCGATCTAATCCCAAGCACATAAAAGCTCATATTTTCTAACACCTGTGTGTGTGTGTGTGTGTGTGTGTGTGTTTTTTATTATTTCTTAATTTTAAGTTCTAAAGTCATACACCAATTCTGAGCAGCAATGCTGTGAGAGTATGTCAGAACAGTATAGGTAGCAAAATATATATCGTATACAGATACATAAGTAAGTTGTAGAGCTGCACGATTCTGGCTAAAATGAGAATCACGATTTTTTCTGCTTAGAAGATGGATCTTGATTCTCTCACGATTCTTGCGGCGTAACATCTTTCACATTAAAACAAAAAAATTGGGCCAACTTTACTGTTTTTTTTTATTTTTTCCCCTTCTTTTTCAAAAAATTGCGTCTGAAAGACCGCTGGGCAAATACAGTGTGCAGCAAATTACATTTTATTCCCTAGGGTCTCTGCTAAAATATATATAATGTTTGGGGGTTCCAAGTAATTTACTAGCAAAAAAATATTGATTTTAACTTAAACAAGTGTCAGATAAAGATTTAGACTTTAAGTGGTTAAACTTCCTGCATTTACACATTAAAAACTTGGCAGACTGCCTGGATTTTTTTTCACACAGAAGTGTATCCTTTTGATCTAAGAAGGAAGAGTTAGTTACAATGTTTCATGTTTAAAAACTTGGCAGACTGCCCAGGTGCTTTCTTTTGACAGCTGAGTGAGCAGATAAGTCTCTCCACTTGTTATATGAAAAAATCTGCAAACTCTGCAATAGAGATAGTCAGAGGGGTTGAATCGAGATCATGATTTTTTAACGATTAATTGTGCAGCTCTAGTAAGTTGTATAGCTTATGCCAAGAATAGTTCATATCAAGGTAAAACCGTTTAAGTTCACATATTCTTCACTCTATTCCAAAAGCCCTGCAGGGGAGAAGATACTATGTTCCTATGGGTATGACTTGTATAGGAAGTTGTATGTTGAGATGTGGCTAAGGAGCAAAAACTGATGTAAGGGGGGGGGGGGGTGACGAGGGTAGGAGAATGCTGCAACCGGCTTTCAACTTTTAAGTATGATATATCAACTGCGATAATGTGCAATATGCACCTAGGCCGGTGAAGACTATAGGGACCCAGTCTCTTGAAAATGGAAAATCGGTCCAGTAGAACTAACTTTTACAAACCTGTTTTGTGGGGCACGGCCATCCATTCCAAGAGAGCGAGTATTGTATATGAACGAGATAAGTCATGTTGGTTCTTCCATACACCTGGATTTGAACTATTCAAGCAGTGGTATAGATTGATGTTTACTCCGCAATTGGCAGAGAAAGTGGCGCAGTTGAGGTTCAGGGGTTTAACGGGCACGAGGGAACAGGGTCTTACTTTAATCCAGATATAGTTGTACTTCACCAGTTGCTCCCACCCCCTTTTTGTCGAATGGTTTTGGAACGCATCTTCTGTAGTTACGATGCCAGAACATCCTCCTTGGTGCTTGACACATATGTGAATCTTTAGTAGATGTAAAAAAAAAAAAAACTAAGCAATGTGGGGATGCAGTAAGTTAAAACGGGGAATGTAAACCCCACATAATTCAGGGTGGGGTAAATGGGGCCTATGTCTTGGGGGAGAAAAAAATATTAAATGTGTACACTAGAGGTCGACCGATATATCGGCCGGACGATATTTGGTGTTTTTTACTTAATCGGCATTGGCCGATTGTGCTGATAAAAAAAGCCGATATAGCTTCAGCGCGACTTGCAAAAGACTAGAAGTCAGTGTAAGTTGCCTGTGTGAAGCGACTTCTCCCCCTCTCTGGGCATCCTGACAAATCTGATAAAAAGAACCTGAAGGATACAATGTTTACACTTATGAATGAACTAAATTCTGTGTGTAGAAGCTCTCAGTTGAACCATTTAAAGACTAAATCTTTTCTGATATTTGTTGCTTACAAGTAAAAATCCCGTATTTTCTGCTAGAAAATCACTTAGAACCCCCAAACATTATATATATATATTTTTTTAGCAGAGACCCTAGGGAATAAAATAGCGGTTGTTGCAATATTTTATGTCACACGGTATTTGCGCAGCGGTCTTTCAGATGCAATTTTTTTTTAAAAAATACACTAATAAATTAAAAAAAAAACTAAGCAGTAAAGTTAGCCCATTTTTTTTTTTCATCCAGAAGTTTTGATTACCTGTTTTTGTGTATTTAATATTTAAGAGAGGTGTTTTTTTATATATTTTTTTTTTTTATCTAAATTCTATATACAAGTGAACTGATTGGAGGTTTGTTTTGTTTAATAAATGTTTAAATGTAAAAAAATTTCCGTATCACTGAAGGTTGCTTCCACACTGGAGCGGGCATGCGTTGACGGTAAAACGCTGCTAGTTTTAGCGGCTCTTTACCATCATTTTAGCAGCGCTTTTCGGCTGCTAGCAGGGCGCTTATAACCCAGCTAGCGGCCGAGGAATGGGTTAAATGCGCCCCTGAAGCGCCGCTGCCGAAACGCTTTGCAGGCGCTTCGGCAGCGGTGCGCATTCATTTCAATGGGCAGGAGTGGTGGTATGCACCGCTCCAAAGATGCTGCTTGCAGGACTTTTTTTTAACATCCTGCCAGCGCATCGCCTCAATGTGAAAGCACTCGGGATATCACACTGAGACTGCAGGGGAGCCGTTTGACAGGCACTTTACAGGCGCTATTTTTAGCCCAAAAGCGCCTGAAAAACGCCACAGTGTGAAAGGGGTCTAACTGTTAGATTTTATGAGATGAAGGTAAAAGAAAAAAAAAAAATCTGCCTAATCTATCGGCCCAAAAAAATCGGCATCACATATCGGCCATCGGCCACCGCGATTTGTAAATATCGGCATCGGCCAGAGAAAAACCCATATCGGTCGACCTCTAGTGTACACACAGCACATCTCTCCAATGGATTAAAATGTTCCCGTTTCTAAGTACAGAAAATACGAAATACATTTTGATCTGCCAGGATTCTAGTGAGCTCTTAACTTCCTGTTTTGGGTTGACGACTTTGCCTTCACTGTACTGAAATCCCAAGCTGTGTTGTCAGCTCTGCCTGCTAAACTACAGAACTTATTTTTTTTTTTATTTTTTAGCATCCCTTTCAGTCCCTCTCCACAGGTGAACACTTTGACTTCTTTCCCAGCACAACAGTGTTGCTGCCTTGAGTCCCAAGAGTCTACCTACACAGGGAAAGGGCTCTTAGGAGTTGTAGTTCTGGGGGGGTGTCTACATCAGTAAGAACTCTCCTATCAGCAGCTGCCCATGTAAGGTTTTTTTTTCACTGCAGGAGCAAGCCATTTTTTTTATTTTTTTTTTTAAATGCCGATATTTGAAACAAGGGAGAAGGACGTTTACGGATTCATTTTTAGGTCGTGCTTAAACATACACTTTTAAGATGAGATGTATGAATGGCCTCACTTTAGCATAGTGACATAGTGCTGGAATGCAGTAATAGTGCCTCGTCCTCAACGGGGGGGGGGGGGGGGGGGGGGGGGTTTATTCCAAATCGGGGATCTGAAAATAGAGTGAACTATTCTGAAGGGTTTTTAAGGGGACTACCACTGGTGAATTGTGCAGGGGATGCAGTAGTTGGGGCATCAGAATCATTTTAATTCAAGTGATCCTACTTGCTACCGACAGTTGCAACTTACTCCAGCTATTCACCCTAGCTCTAAACCTGGACAGCAATGGATGTATATTGATGCTGCAGTAGCCCAATATGTTGGAGGTAACTTGAATCCCCAGATATTTAAACGATGATATGGTAGGTATGGGGCAGGCCACCGCAACTGACTGCTCTGATCTTCCATTCCGTCACAATAAAGCTGATTTCATCCAGTTAATGGTTAGACCAGAAAAGTGTCCAGACTGAGAGATTGTGTCCATGATAGGGAGGAGTTTGTGTCTCTCATAAAAAGCAGCATGTCGTGTGCATACAACATGCGTTTCTCATGAAGTTTGCCATATCTGAACCCAGTAATCGATTGGCACAGGTGAGGGCAAGCAGTGGTTCAATGGCAACCGCAAACCACAACGGGGAAATGGGCATCCCTGCCTAATCCCTCGTCCCAGCGTGAAAGCAGGGGAAACCCTATCTGAGCACCTGATGGCAGCCTTAGGGGCATGATACAGGAGTTGGACCCATTTAAACTGCAGTTTATATTTACTAAAACTATTGCATTTCCATATTCTGTGTGCTGTGGGAGATCAGATATAGTGAATGCAGCGTCCTGGGTTTATTAACACTTGAAGCCATTCCGGTTACCGTATGGCCGGCTTCCACTGTTGACTTCACTGTAGAGAAGAGGCAGTGACAACAGCTGCAGAGCCTGGACGATGTTGGCACCCATAGACTTACTATGGGGCAGCAGTTGTCAGCTGTCCCTCCTCTACACTGAAGATGGTGCTGGAAGCCATTCATGTGACAGGACTGGAGCGGCTTAGATGTGTGGGGTTGTTAGTTTTTGTTTTTTTTTCTCTTTAAAGTGTAGATAGAATGGTTTCAGAATAGAGGTGGGAGTAGATTTAGGCTTTGTTTTGACCGGAATGCCAGTTTAAAACGAAACTATACTGCATCTAAGCACCCCAAACCAAAAATGCTATTTTAATTCGTTTTTAATAATCGGAAGAAAATTCCCCCCATTCATCCATGTCTCCATGCTTTATTTTGCTAAAAAAATCACTTTGAAAAATGCAGCCCCAGCATTTTTGCCCGTGGCCATCTTCAGTAACGGCAGATGGTTCATGCAGCATTTACTTCCTTGAATCCATCTGCCCTTAGCGCAGGCATGAAGGTAGTATGGTTGTATGACTTTTTTTTTTTTTTTTTCCTAGGCTTGAAAACCAGGTAGTAACTAATAAATGTAAAACGTGGTATGTATGTATGTATGTATGTATGTGTATATATATATATATATGTGTATATATATATATTTCACACACTTCTATGCATACTTTCCTATCTATTTACTAATGCTGAAGAAGTTACCCCCCCCCCCCCCCCAAAAAAAATGACATGCCAAATGTGGCATGTAAGGGGAAGAGGAGTGCTTAAAGCGGAAGTTCCACTTTTGGGTGGCACTGCGCTTTAAGTAGTTTTAGCTTTTTGTTCAAATGTAATGTAATATAACAACTTTCCAGCAGGTGGTGTAAGTTGTGCACAGATGTATTCTATGTGCTGGTAGTTGTATCATTCTGTCCACCACACTTACAGCTGTATAAACCCAAAGCTGCTGGCATTATGCCCAGATAATTTTTGTTTTAAACTTTACCTTTCTCTCTAACTGCTACCTGCTTTTTATTATCAGTGTTTACTGCGATGAGATGACAGAGAGGTTAATAGTTGATGATAATGCAGGAGTCAGTGTCTCCTTTCATAAAACAAAATCCTTTGCATGTGGCTGGCTTTTCATGATTTCACCAGTGCCGCAGCTCTCTGTGTTGACTTTTGCTTGTGTGCCCGCTGCAGAACCACGGGTGCACATCTTAAAGCAATGTTGTGGCTGACTTGTTATGGAGTTGCTCTGTGATGTGTCGATTTGATGAGCGATGAAGGGTCAGTGCTGCAGCATGCTCTTTGTCTAAGGAGGTGCAAATTACAAGGTGGTGCATGAAGGTGGTCTCCTAGAAAGTGGTGGTGTGAATTATTCACTATTTACCTTTTTTATAAGTGACTATACATCCATTCACTACAGTGTGGGATATAGCAAGAATCATCCCAAATATCCACGAAAGCCCATTAAATTGCAGCCGGTAAATTAATGAGAAATGTGTTATTTTTTTTTTTATTTTTTTTTTATTCTCTGCATATTTGAGCTGATGGGAAGTGAGTGCCTGAGTGTCTTTGTTCAAACTAGTTACTGTAACTAATTGCAGCACAAGAGAGATATCTGTAACGCCCATTTGATAAAACATTCTAGCCACCTTTTATTTAAGGTGTTAACTCTCTTGGCCACTAGGGGGACATTGATGATTTTATATGGGACACATTCATTTTTATTTATTTACACTACTTAGATCATTTTTTTTTTTTTTTTCCTCCTCTTCTTTTTTTCTGAGTTAAATCCTTAACACATCCCATTGTGGCAGGGGTGCAGTGAATAAGCACAATTTTGGACATGGTGTCTTTCATTATTGTGCTATGCCGTATATTGTAAAGCTGTTTCTATATATAATTAAAGTGATAGGAAAAGTCTCGTGTGTGTTTAACCACTTCAATACAGGGCATCCCCCCCCCTTCCTACCCATGCCAATTTTAAGCTTTCAGCACTGTCACACTTTAAATTGCGCCGTCATGCGACGTTGTACCCAGATTAAATTTTGATTGTTTTTTTTCCCACAAATAGAGCTTTTGTTTTTATTTTGATCAAATAAAAACAAAAGCTCTATTTGTGGGAAAAAAAACGATCCCTCTGCGTTTTTTTGTTTTTTTTTGCGCTATAAACAAAAAAAGTGACAATTTTGAAAAAAAAAAACACTATTACTTTTTGCTATAATATCCCATTTTTTTTTTCCCTCAGTTTAGGCCGATTACCTATTCTTCTACATATTTTCGGTAATAAAAAATCCCAAAAAGCGTATATTGATTGGTTTGCGCAAAAGTTATAGCGTCTACAAAATAGGTGATAGATTTGTCATTTTTATTATTCCTTCTTTTTTTTTTTTTTTTTACTACTATGGCGGCAATCTGATTTTTTTTTTTTTTTTATTGTGTCTATGACATTATGGTGGACAGATCGGACACTTGACACTTTTGGGACCATTGACATTCATAAAGCGGCCATTGCTATAAAAATGCACTGATTACTGTATAAATGTCACTGGCAGGAAAGGGGTTAACACTAGGGGGGGCACTGAAGGGGTTAAATGTGTCTCCTAGGGAGTTATTCTAACTGTGGGGGGAGGGGACTGATGAGGGGAGGGGACCGATCGGTGTTCCTCTGTACAAAGAACATATGATCAGTTCTCCTCTTTCCTGACAGGACGTGGATCTGTGTGGATCTGTGTGTTTACATTAGGGGTGCGCATCTTCACTGGTCTCACGATTCGATTAGATTACGATTATCTGGTCAACGATTCGATTCCGCAATGCATCACGATTACCGACGAGCTCCCACTTCCGCTTGGGCCGCCTAGGCGGCCCTTCCACCCTGCAATCTTCTGGGACACATCACCGTTCCCAAAAGATTGGCTATGCGGGTAAAGCACAGTGAGACATGCGCACCCGGCTGTGAAGCTGCAAGCTGTCACAGCCGGATGCCCACAGTAGTATTGCCAGCGCTGTGGACAGGCGGGGGAGAGAATGGAGGGTTTGGGTGGCCACGTCGCTGGATTGTGGGACAGGTGAGTGTCTTTTTATTAAAAGTCAGAAGATGCACTTTTTTTTTTTTGTAGCTGCTGACTTTTAATAAACAAAAAATTGACTGGAACTCCGCTTTGAATTAAAAATAACCTCACTCCCTTAAAAAGTGCACTAATCCGGTGCACTACAGGGTACAGAGATTCACACACACTGCTGCTGGGAGGTCAGAAGGGATTACAATCCACAGATGACAAACATCCCTGTGAAGTTCTCTGTGCTGACCAGTGGCAGCTGGTGCTCAAAATTTTTGGGGGGGGCGCAAACAAACTGAAAAATACTGAACCTCCCTCGTCAAACGCAGCCTCTCTGTGCCCGTCAAATGCAGCCTCTCTGTGCCCGTCAAATGCAGCCTCTCTGTGCCCGTCAAATGCAGCCTCTCTGTGCCCGTCAAATGCAGCCTCTCTGCCCGTCAAATGCAGCCTCTCTGTGCCCGTCAAATGCAGCCTCTCTGCCCGTCAAATGCAGCCTCTCTGTGCCCGTCAAACGCAGCCCCTTGTGCCCGTCAAACGCAGCCCCTTGTGCCCGTCAAACGCTGATGTCAGGACTCAGGAGAGCAGAGAGAAGAGCGGAGAGGGGCGGGACGGGTCGGGAGTCACATGACCGGGATATATCTTACTACGGGGAAATTCGGTATGAAGTCACATCGTTTCTTAAACACACACAGCGGGGGCACATCATCCATTGTAACACAGAATTTATTAAAAGAAAGTACTTTTGAAAAAAACGGTCCGAGTGCAATCGATTTTCCGGTCCCTATGCATCGATGCTGCATCGGGGACACCCGAATCGCGATGCAACGATTAATTTCAGCACCCCTAGTTTACATCCTCCCAGGTTTGCTATAGTAATATTAACAGTGTAATTAATTTCTCATGAACGTGCACCTAATTACAGTGGGGAAAATTATGATTTGGTCCTCTGCAGATTTTGTAAGGTTGCCCTTTTACAAATAAATGAAGGGTGTATATTTTTTATCATATGTGCATTTTAAAAGATGGAGACAGAATATCAACCAAAAATCCAGAAAAACACATGATACAAATGTTTATAAATTGACTTGCAGTTCAGGAACTGGAGGGGGGATTATGGTGTGGGGTTGTTTTTCAGGGGTTGAGCTTGATCCCTTTAGTTTCAGTGAAGGGAACCCTTATGCCCTGTACACACGATCTGACATTCTGACAACAAAATCCATGGATTTTTTCCGACTGATTTTGGCTCAAACTTGTCTTGCATACACACGGTCACACAAATCTTGTCGGAAATTCTGAATGTCAAGAACGCGGTGACGTACAACGCGACAAGCCGAGAAAAAGGAAGTTTAATAGCCAGTGTGGCTCTTCTGCTTGATTCCGAGCATGCGTGGAACTTTGTGCGTCGGAGTTTCCGACAACGGATTTTGTTGTTGGAAAATTTGAGATCCAGATCTCAAATTTTGTGTGATGGAAAATGTCTGATGGAGCCTACAAAGGGTCGGAATTTCCAACAACAAGCTCCGATCGCACATTTCGCATCGGAAAATCAGACCGTGTGTACGCGGCATAAGGCTGGGTTCACACTAGTGTGAATTGGATGTAGGTTTCTCCGCATCCAATATGCATAACAGGAGATTGTGACCGGCTCGCGTATCTCCTGTGCAAGCTGTTTCACAGCTGCAACGGAGTCCTGTGTGTCTTTGGCTCCGTTTTCAGGGCCGAATTCAGGCAAAAAATGGCGCCTTAGTTTCAGCGAAGGGAATTCTTAGGGTGTCAACATACCAAGACATTTTGGATTATTTCATGCTCCCAACTTTGTGGGAAAAGTTTGGGGATGGCCCCTTCCTGTTCCAACATGACTGCGCACCAGTGCAGAAAGAAAGGTCCATAAAGACATGGATGAGCGAGTTTGGGGTGGATGAACTTGGCTGGCCTGAACAGAGTCCTGACCTCAACCCGATAGAACACCTTCGGGATGAATTGGAGTGGAGGCTGCAAGCCAGGCTTTCTCATCCAACATCAGTGCCTGACCTCACAAATGCACTTTTGGAAGAATGGATAAAACATTCCCATAGACACACTCCTAAACCTTGTGGACAGCCTTCCCAGAAGAGTTGAAGCTGTTAGTCTGTAGGGTTCAATATTGAGTTGATCCACCCTTTGCAGCTATAAGACTGGGATGCCATTAAAGTTCATGTAAAGGCAGGTGCCCCAATACTTTTGACAGTATAGTGCAGTTTTAAACCCTTTTTCTCAAAAATATAAAAAAAAATGGTAATGTAAGAAATTAGTAAACAGAAATTGGGCTTTAATTTGATTGCCCCTAATTCAAAGTCCACTTAAAACCACTTGTCCATTGAAGGTTGCCCTGTACACAGGGTGACAACACTGCTATGCAATTTCAATGCAGAATGAACAGTGTTGTCACTCTGTTAAAGAAAGTGGGGGGGCTGATCTAGTTGAAGAATCCACGCTATAAAAATTAAGTGGTGTGTTTTTGTGTGTTTTTTTTTTTTTTTTTTGTTTTTGTTTTTATAAGGGAGTCTCCGAAAAATAACAACTATAGTGTTCGTGACAGACTGCATAATGTAAATAATTATTTGCTCAAAGTCACAACTTTTTCTGTTACCACCTGTGCTTGTATTTTGGCAGGGTCAGATGAACATAACCAGCTTGCACTGCAAGTTCTGTTTGACCTCCTGGATCACTCGGGTTGGAAGGACAGTATGGTAGCATGGAGGCGTTTAGCAAAGCTGCTGAAGAAAACCCTGAAATGGTGAGCGAAGTCCTCATGGCAAAACAGTTGCTGTCAATGGTGATTTTTGGTGGTGTTTTGACTGTACCTGTACTTATTTTTAAAAAGCAGTCCTTAAAGCAGTTGTAAACCCTTAGCTATACCCAGTAAACCCATAAAATTCCACTATTGCAACCCCAAAGTTGCACGATTCAGAGTGCGACTTTAATGCAACTTTTAAAGTTCAAATCTGCACTCTGGATCAAAGTCGCATCAAAGCATTATAGGCACCTTTTCAAAGTCGCATAGATGGGAACAGGTACCATTAAAATCAATGGGCTGTGACTTGTCATGCAACTTTGGACACATAGTCGAATGACAAGTCATGTTTTCACTACAGTTTAAATAATTTCCACTATGACAATTCATACTAGTGGAAACTGAGCCTTAGTCTACTTTTCCACTATTGCAACCACAAAGTTGCATGATTTAGTGTGCGACTTTGAGTGCAGCTTTGATCGCAGCTTTGATCCATCTTCACACCCTCTGGATCAGTTGCATCAAAAGTCGCATAAAAGCCACTGATTTTCAAAGTCGCATAGATGGGAACGGGTGCTATTGAAATCATTGGGCTGTGACTTGTCGTGCGACTTTGTGTCCAAAGTCACATGACAATTCATACTAGTGGAGCCTTAGTCTACGTTTCCACTTTTGCAACCACAAAGTTGCACGATTTAGAATACGACTGAGTGCAGCTTTGATCCCACTTTACACTCTCTGGATCAAAGTCGCATCAAAGTAGTGAAGGCACCTTTTTCAAAGTCGCTGATTTCCAAAGTGACATAGATAGGAACAGGTGCCATTGAAATCAATGGGCTGTGACTTGTCATGTGACTTTGTGTCCAAAGTCACATGACGAGTCCCACTAGTGGAAACGGAGCCTTAGTGTGGTTGCCTGTACTATGATCACTTTAGACAGTGAGCTGAGAGCCCAGAGCACGTCCAGCTCCCTTCTCCTGTGCACAGCAATACTGTATATCTGCACCTCCCACACCCCCGTGTGGATGGGGCTTTTTATTTTTTTAATTTTCTCATGCATGGGGATGTACAATGAGAGAACACTGGGCAGGAACCTATGATTAGCTCCTCCCATCCTGTATACGCCCACTGGCTACACAGGAACAGTGTCCTTCCCAGGAAGTGATGTCACTAGCTTTCGGGTAACCACACCCTGATTTTTGTCTCGGAAGGAAGTAGATTTGAAGTTATGTGATGACACTGGATTCTGCAAAATAGAGGTAGAAAAACTGGGATTTTTTATTTTATTTTTAGACATAAGGCTGAGCTTGGCTCACATTGATGATTGCAGGGGAGAATTTAAGTGTTAGGGTGGACTTCCACTTTAAGTCCCACAGAAGTTGTTCCATCCCCTGACTACTAATGCAGGTTAGTGGTACGGTATACGTAGAGAATTTTTTTAAATGAAATCCAATGCTCTTCTGGTTGGAGACCTGCAGAAACGACCTGCCACATTTGGTACTCTGTAAGGGCCCTTTCACACGTGCAGACTGTTCATCTCTTTCTTTTCATCCATCCGTAGACGAATGAAAACTGACGTCTGTCACATCCGTTTTTATTTCCGTTCACCTCTGGTTGTCGTCTGTGTTGTCGTCCATTTTTGCATCCGTTTTCCCATAATTCTTTGCTTTTCCCAAGCGTGCATTGTGCTTCCCATCCTGCTTTGAGGTTTCAGCTTTTATTGCTGTGTGCTTCCTGTTATCTTTCTATAGTCTACGTGCTTCAGACCAATGGATTTGGGCAGATTTTTTTTGACCATGTGACATTATTTGTCATGTAATCGTATATGAGGAAACGAAAAATCATGCGCAGGAAGATTTCTGCGAGAAGACGCAGGTACTGGACACATCCCATGCTGCTCAAGAGGCCCACTGAAGGTTTTTTTGCTCTGCACTATGCAGGTTTGCAAATTTTTCTGCAAAAATTCTTCAATTTCACCAGAATGTCTAACAACGTTCATATTTTTGTTAAACCCTTTTCACACTGGGGCGCTTTGCAGGCGATACAGTGCTAAAAATAGCGCCTGCAAAGCACCCTGAAACAGCCGCTGCAGTCTCTGCAATGTGAAAGTCCCGAGGGCTTTGACACTGGAGCGGTGCGCTTGCAGGACGCTGAAAAAAGTCCTGCTAGCAGCATCTTTGGAGAGGTGAAGGAACGGTGTATACACCGCTCCTGCCCATTGAAATCAATGGGGCAGCGCGGCTATACCGCCGGCATAACCGCCCTGCTAGCGGGCCGAATGGCGCCGCTAGAATGACGGTAAAGCGGCACTAAAAATAGCACCGTTTTACCGCTGACTCCGCCCCAGTGTGAAAGGGACCTTAGAAAAGTTGCATCCACGACATGAGACGTTGTGTGCCTCCAGAGATGCGACTTCTACTTACCCTGTGGTAAGCCAGCCTTTCTGCTTGATTATTTCCAGCGTAGGATTCCTTTCGTCATTTCTAATACTCTTCCTAGGTTTCTGGCATCTGGACTTTTCTATACATCCTTAAACCACTACTTTTTGTTGGGATTCTCTACAATTTCAGGAATTGTGCACGACACATGTCAAGCAATATGAGAGGAGCTGCGGTCTACTGCAGTGCCTGTTCCAGATGCATCCATGTGGCAGGAAATCACAAATGGTTTTTGTAGAAAGACTCAATTCCCTAATTGTGTTGGAGCCCTTGATGGGAAACATGTCCGAATTCAGATGCCGCCTGGATCTGGCTCACAAATTTTTCATTCTAAGAAATACTTCTCCCTTGGCTTATGGTAATCTGTGACAGTAGTTATAAGTTTGTAGCTGTAGATATTGATGCGTATGGACGTACTACAGACTCAAAAGTGTTTACAGCATCAGAAATGGGGAGAACATTACTTGAGGGCCACTTCCATTTGCCATCAGACAAACCTCTTCCAGGAACTGCAGGGCCAGATATGCCACATCCGCTTGTAGTTGATGAGGCATTTGCACTTTCTAGGCATCTTCTAAGGCAGTGGTTCTCAACCTTCTAGTGCCGTGACCCCTTGATAAAATTTCCCAAGTTGTGGGGACCCCTAACAGTAAAATTATTTTCGTAGCGTGGGTTGTCAGCACCCTAGGCAAGACAAGTAATTTGCACCCCTAATCCATGGACATTTAGCTTTCCCTGAGTACCTTCCACTCATACAGTATTAAAACCCCTTATGGTACGTTTTAGAATATACCACTCTCTTTCCCTTTTATCTATCTCTATGCTAATTTCTTGTACCCACCCCCATCCCTCTCTCTAGCCGTCTTTCTTGTTCTCTTATCTTTCTCTCCCTTTTTCTTTGTTCCTCCCCTTCTTTTCCTCTTCCTTCCATGTATTCTCTATTTTTATTCCTTCTCTTACTCCTTGGTGGGGAAAATGGGATGAGTGGCAGTGCTGATGGGGAGTTGGGATGAGTGGCAGTGCTGGTGGGGGGGGTGGGATCAGTGGCAGTGCTGGGGGGAGTTCTGATCAGCCAACTTAGGTGCTCTTGATTAAGGTCATCTGCTGATCTGAGAACTGTAGTGGGGACCTATAATCACAGGTAGTGTTACTCAATGTCTCCAACTTTGTGGTGTCTCATAGTAGTGACACCTATGCCGAAATCGGGAGATGGGGTCTCCCTCCAGCCCCTCCCACTTCACATTCCTCACCAGTTTGCTAACCTCTAGTCTCTGTCCCTCAGCCATGCCGTGAACTGAATGGGCGGCTGCGAAGAGGCGGAGTGGGCGGCCGCGGGCTCCAGGAACAGCCCAACTGGGCAGTCACAGGCTCCAGGGACAGCCCTGCTGGGTGGCCGCGAAAAGGCTGGGAGAGCAGCGTAGGCTTCAGAAATAGCCCAGGATTCAGTGACCCCTGGCAAATCGTCATTTGACCCCCGAGGGGGTCCCGACCCCCAGGTTGAGAACCACTGTTCTAAGGCCTTATGGCAGGCACAATCTAACTCCCCCTCCCCAAAAAAAAAAATCTTTAACTACCAGCTAACTCGCGCAAGGCACCTTATTGAATGCATCTTTGGCATTTTGACAAGCAAGTGGCACATATTCCATACTACTAGTTCAAGCATGTTGTGTTCTCCATAACATTATACATGACAAAGAAGGAATTACTGTGGCAGAGGATGAGATCATTTTGTCCTCTGTATGGTATACTGGCCTGCGACCCAACAATTCAGACATTACCATGCGTGATGCATTTGCGGACTATTTCATGTCCCCAGAAGGAGAGCTTCCGTGGCAGTATCAACATGTGTAAAAACACTTACCAGCCACTTTGTTAGGTACACCCTGCTAGTACCATGTTTGACCCCCTTTTTGCCTTCAGAACTGCCTTAATTCTTCATGGCATAGATTAAACAAGCTGTTGTACATATCAAAGCAGTGCCAACGTTGACCATCCACTGCCTCAATGACCATCACGTCTTTTGTATCTGTTTATATTTGGTTTATATAGAGTAAAATAATAAAATTCACTTTTCCATTCTGTCAAATTTTTTTATTATTGTCATAGAAAATAATTGACCACAACATATATCCCAAAAAATATAATATGTGCAAACATATTTTTGTAGACTAAAATACCAATGAAAATGTGTGGTGTGCATTTGGATTCAGCCCCCAACTCTGATACCCCATTACCTTCAGAAGTCAAAAAGCATATTCATGTGTTAGAATGAAAGTCCACACTGTCAAAGTCCACACCTTAATCCAATTGAGAATCTGTTTCCAGCTTTGAAAATTGCTGTTCCTCCATCCAATCTGACAGAGCTTGAGGTATTGTGCAAAGAAGAATTGCGCAAAATGTCACCCTCTAGATTTGCAACGCTATAGGCCGGACCTGAAAGATGAAACGCAGGAAAAAGGGAATGTTGCAGGAGCGATTCAAAAAAAAAATCATAGACCCTTTGAAATTTTTGAAATGTAAAGGACTTAAGACAGAAACTAAGAAAATTTCCTTGATCTCTCCAAAATTTTATTAGTTTCATTAGTTGGACAAGTAGACCAAATCAGACTCCTTTTATTAACCCTTTGAGGACCAAGGGACATATTTATCCTATGTTTTTAATTGCCTGTATCATCTGATTAAGAACTTTAAAATACTTTTTTTTCTTTTGGTTTGAGTCAAAATATTCCTTCTTATCAACAAATGGATCTAGCTTTTTGCCAGTTATTTCATGAAATGGCAACTGAAGTGCACGAACTTACGAAACTGTACGAAAATAAAAATTGCTTCTTCTTTTTTTTTTTTTCTATATAAAGTAACCTAAATAGATGTTATTGGATCATAATTCCTCCCCCAAAAATGACACAAGTGTGGAAATGGTATTATTTATTGTTCAAATACATTCTTAAAGGGAAAAAAAATATAATTATTTTTATATTAATGGCGGTAATCTTATGGTCCTCAAAGGACATGGATCTGTGTATTGTGATAAAGTCACTATCTAATCTATCAACATGTTACCATTCCCACATTTCTGAGACAGAAGGGGAGGGGGGGAAGCATGGTCAGAGGATACAGATCAAGAGCCAGAGGTAGAAATGGGTGTTGTAGAACCGGAGCTGGATTCCAATCGGACTGAGCTGGAGATAATATCTAAAGATGATATAATCCAACTTTCATTCTCTAGATGTGCAAAGCAGGTAGAGACTTGGCCGCGTGGTTTGGGTCACTGTCTTGCTGGAATACCCATCCACACCAGTGTAAATGCCCTGGCTGAGGGAAGTTCTCCTGTCCCCATAGCCAAAATACGTCCCGAAGCATAATGTTTCCACCTCCATATATGAAGGGACTAACTTAGGGCGAGGTGCTCGTGGAACCCAGCTTAGAGCTCTGGAAACCCATTTTCCAGCTTCCACGGCCCCTCTTATGTGTAAGTCACCCTGTGTCTATTAGGGGCACAGGGTGATCGAGAACCACAAAACAGACTCCTACTGGGGTTCTCGGCCACCCTGTGCCCCTAAGACACAGGTTGACTTGCACATAAGAGCGGCAGAGGAAGCTGGAATATGGGTTTCCAGAGCTCTAAGCTGGGTTCCATGAGCCCCCCGCCCTAAGTTGGTCCCTTCTTACATGGAGATGGAAACATTATGCTTCGGGATGTATTTTGGCTATGGGGACAGGAGAACTTCCTTCAGCCAGGGCATTTAAACTGGTGTGGATGGGTATTCCAGCATGACAATGGCCCAAACCACACGGCCAAGGCAACAAAGGAGTGGCCCAAGAAGAAGCACATTAAGGTCCTGGAGTGGCCTAGCTAGTCTCCAGACCTTAATCCCTTTGAAAATATGTGGATGGAGCTTAAGGTTCGAGTTACCAAATGTCAGCCTTTGAAACCTTAATCACTTGGAGAGGATCTACAAAGAGGAGTGGGACAAAATCACTTCTGAGATGTGTGCAAACCTGGTGACCAACTACTAGAACGGGGAAACTTAAACCTTTAATGAATGGGGATACTTTAAAGATCCTGATAATAAGGACTGAGGGAATTGGAATCGGGATTTGATGATTGGGAGGAACTACCATATGAAGTGGCCTGGGAACTGGTGGACTTGTAGGAAATGGAGGTAGGCTGGCTAAGAGGTGCCACTTGAGGTAGGGGTAATACATTTTGGACAGTGGTGGCTGGTGTACGTTGGTGATGGGGGGATAATGCTTGGGTGGTAATGATGCTGAAACATGCTGTGAGGATGGGTTTAGTGGAGCAGGCTCACTATGGTAAGGACGTTGCTGCTGAGTAATGAGTGGCGGCATGGGATCACCAGATATTGCACCCCTTATGCACACACCAGCGTAATTGAATATAGCCATTTGCACATCCATTTTTCGTGGAGTGTGTACTTATGCGAGATGGTGGTATAGATTTTTTCCAAAGATTGCATCCTGATTGGTGGGGTCAGCAAATGGATCATTGGCATCAACCCTTCTCATCGCCTTCATCTCCTCCCATGAATGACATCGCTCCATCCATGTCAGGTTTGGGTTGGTATTGGCGTAGTCAACAACTGCTTATTGACGTGGTGGCTCGAACAGAACGAATCTGTGAAGTGGGAAATTTATTAGAACGTTTGTCTTTGTCAGCGTTTTAAAATGGGGCATTTTGTTTAGGATTCTTACAGGCACACGTTGTCTTTCATACGTGGTTCTTGTTGCTGCTGACTCTTGATTTGGGGACACTTGGGAAGACGCGGGTTGTTCGGCACCCTGCTCAGTTTGTCGAACTCCCATCTCTTCCTCTGGCGCTTGCTCTGTATCCTCTGAGCCTGCAGCCCCCTCTTCTTCTATCTCGGAAATGTTGGTGCTGGTACTGTAAAAGGATATGTTGATGGATCAGTACAGTAGATTTATTACAATACATAGATCCATGTGTGTCATTACTGTTGCAAAGGAGTATATGGTTTGGTCTACTTGGCCAACTAATGTAATATAGGGGAGAAAAAAGGTAATTACTGTCTTAAGTCCATCACATTTCTCAAGAAGTCTAACATTTCAAAGAAAGGGCTTCTTCTTTTTTTTTTTTTTTTTTTTTAGACGCCCCTGCACCACTTCTATTGTCATCAGCCTCATCTTTAAGTTCACGTCTATAACGGTCTCTTTGTAATGTCCACCGCGTCACAATTATTTGGCCTGTGTAGGAACAGTAGACACAATTCAGATATTATACCTAATTGTCATGTTGGAGTTCTATTTAAAAACACATATGTGGAATACATGTCTTGGCATGTTAAAGTGGTTTGAAACCACTCTTTTTGTCACTTGTACCTTTTAGGTAAGCCTAGAACAAGGCTTACCTATAGGAACTGCAAATATCTCCTAAACCTGCGCAGTTTAGGAGATATTTGCTGTAGACTGCGCTGATGATGTCCTTTGCGCATGCGCTGTGATGAAACGGCCCTCCGTGCCATTTCTTCACTAGCGAGTGTCGTGACTGATGGCTTCCACACAGCAGCGAACGCATATGTAGGTGGCATCTGCATATATAAACGATGTTCAAACCACGCATGTGAGGTATCACCACGAACATTAAAGGGAGAGCAATAATTCTAGCCCTAGACCTCCCCTCCAACTCTAAACATGTAACCTGTAAAAAAAATTTAAGTGTCACCTAATGGAGATTTTTAAGTACTGACGTTTGGCGCCATACCACATATGTTCGCAATTTTAAAGCGTGATGTGAGGTATCTATTTACTCGACGATTCATCATCTGTCACATTATGCCATAAAGTGGGCTAACTGTTTTTTTTTCTTTTCTTTTCTTTTTTTTTTTTTTCTTTTTTCATGAAAGTGTGTTTTTGTTTTTTTTTCCCCAAAAAATTGCTTTGGAAAAATTGCTGCGCAAATACCGTGTGACAGATAAAGTTGTAATGACTGCCACTTTATTCCCTATGGTCTCCGTTAAAAAAATGTATATTATGTTTGAGGGTTGTAAGTAATTTTGTAGCAAAAAAATGATGACTTTTACATGCTTGCGAGGAGTGCTGGGATTTGCCAGGTGATTTAGTTGGACTACAAGTATCAGGATGCTAATAGTGACATATGGGCGTACTACAAGTTAACCATACCAACCCACCCCCATCCCACAAACTGCTTACCACATATCTGACGCTGTTTCTCACGGAGTGTCCCATAAAGCTGGCCTGGCATGCACCAGGTTGATGAGGCGTTCATGTGACACATCTCTTGCCATGTCTTCTGTCTTGTCAAATTTTCTTGTTTTCTCGGACGACCGAGTGAGAAAGGGCCCTAAGGTTGTGTTTTTTTTATTTTTTTTAAATGGTCTTCTTCAGTAACCTGAGCAATATTTTTTTTTTTTTCCCTCTCTTCCAGGTATTGTCCATGTCGCTTGACAAGTGGCATCCATCTGCCTCCTTTTTTTTTTTTTTTTTTTTCCCCTCTCCAACAGAAGGCAGTTCATTAAGTTCAATTTTTTTTGAAAGTCGATCAAGTTACTGAATGAGAGGATGCCTAAACTTATAACTTTGATTTACAGTGCCAGATGTAGCAGGTCGTTTCTTCAGGCAGAAGAGCATTGCATTTCATATAAAAACAAATTGCTTTTTGTATAACGCATACAAATACAGAGTTTAGTTTCTACCTTTTTTATATCGTGCAGTTAAACAGCATATACAGCTGGGAGAAATGTAGAAGTGACACCGCAGGTTCATTGGCTGAGCAGGGTCCATCTGCTCCCTGAGATACAGGGAGTGAAAGTATAATGCCGCACCTTAACCAAATTTTTGTTTCTGTTTTTTACATTCACTTTATTTAGCATACATTGAGCAGACTGACTCCAATACCGGGCTTTTTCAGTAATGTGTTTTAAACCACAAGGGATACCACTGTGACTAAGTCCCTGATGGGGTGAAATGCACCAGAGAAGGAACATCATCTGGTGGGAGGCAGAGTGTGTGTGAGATTATATATATACATATGTGTATGTATGTATGTATGTCTGTCTCTCTCTATCTCTCTATCTCTATCATTTCCTGGCTCAGCCTCATGCCAGTACACAAGGTTACTGGCATGAGGCAGAGCCAGGAAAGGAAAATTACGGTAAGTATTGATAACAATTTTCCATCAATTAACTCAAAGAACAGTCAGTTTCATGGTTTTGTCATATTTATTGTGGGATATTAGTTGAACTTGGTAAAGGGGTGACATGAGATGCCCATAGTATTTAATACATTGCACGTTGTATGCAGTTATTCAGTGGCTGTGGCCTTGCAAAAACTAGATACACTGCTTGCATCTCAGTCTCTTTCATTTGAATAACTCTTCTGCAAACTATTACTTCTACTTTCCTTGTACAAATCCTTACTGCAAAACATTCTATTTCTTCACTTTCATTTGAACAAAGAAGAATCACTCTGAATAATTCCTCCTTGTTGACCATGATGGGATTATCCATGCGACTCAAAGAGCCAGAAGTGCACACTGCTTCTCCCCGATGGCCCAGAGAATCAGACAGCCACACAGTCTTTGGAAGGCACTACCGTTGTGCTAACCAGGCCAGAGATGACTTGCTATCTCCACACGACGGTCTGACACATTGCAATGAGCGGACCACTGCTCTCAGCCAGAACAGAGCTATCAACACTGTGTTCCCTGGCCACTGCATTCTGCACTGACCTTTCTCTAGGAGGATGATAGTTCTGTGTCCACATTCACAGAACGCTGCTCTACTATCCTCCGCTTGACTGCTACTTCTTCCTTCCAGATCTCCTCCAGCATGCAAGTCCTGTGTTCCCCGGTCACAGCAGCTTGATACTTCCTTAAGGATGAAGATCTTTATCTTAAGCTCCCTCCTAGCGGTTCCCTTCATCCCTCCTCCGCGCACGGCGCATCCCCACGTGGGGACGCCCGGAACAGCAACTCAGTACTCCATTACCTGTTCCTACTTTCCAGAACCCCCCCCCCCCTGGAAGCATGTGATCCCAGCTTATATGGGAGGCCTGCCCCCTGCCAATATCAAAAGATAATTGGTCAGGGCTCCTCACATGAGCTGCCTGCCACTCCGATCTCAAGTCCAACCTCTCTTCCAGAACCACCTGTCTGAAAGCAGGGGAGGCATCTCTGAGTCAGAGCACAGGTGGCCGCACCCCCACTACACTGGACCGCCCAGTCCCAAATAACAACAACCAGGCCCAGCCTAAGGCACAGGCCTGGCTAAATTTATCTGCATCTGAGCCCTGTGCTTAGAAAAGCCTACTCTAGCAGCTACCTTTTAGGTAGAGGGTGCTACATATGTACATTTTTATTTTTTATATTTTTTTGCTGTCCTCCAGTATCGTGTGTATTAACCACTTTAAGACCGCCGCACGACGATGTACGTCCAAACTTTGAACGGGGATATCGTTGTTATGGCAGCAGCTAGCTGCCATAACCCCGGTATCCCCATTTTCGTGCGGCGGCCGGCTTTCAGATAAACGTGGTCCCTGCGGCGGATTCGCCGCGAGTTCACTTTTATCGGTGGCGGGAGAGGGGCCCCCCCCTCCCGCCGCGATCCGGTGCCCCCCGCCGCTTACCGGAGCCGTCGGTAGCGGCGGAGGCGATCGCGTCCTGCTCTCTGGTGTGTCTGGAGACGAGTGAGGCTAAGATGGCTCTCACTCGTCTCCATGACACTGCTGGGCAGAAGCGACGTCAAAACGTCACTTCCGTCCACGCCTCTTAAAGGCATATTTTTTTCAAATGTCATTTTTCTAAATGACTTTTTTTTTTTTTTTTATTGCATTTTAGTGTAAATATGAGATCTGAGGTCTTTTTGACCCTAGATCTCATATTTAAGAGGTCCTGCCATGCTTTTTGCTATTACAAGGGATGTTTACATTCCTTGTAATAGGAATAAAAGTGACACAATTTTTTTTTTTTTTTAAACAGTGTAAAAATAAATAAAATATTGTAAAATAAATCATAAAAAAAAAAATAAAAATTTTTTAAACCCCCCCCCCCCCCCTGTCCCGACGAGCTCGCGCGCAGAAGCGAATGCATACGCGAGTAACGCCCGCATATGAAAACTATGGTCAAACCACACATGTGAGGTATCGCAGCGACCGGTAGAGTGAGAGCAATAATTCTAGCCCTAGACCTCCTCTGTACCGCAAAATATGCTACCTGTAGAATTTTTTAAACGTCGCCTATGGAGATTTTTGAGGGTAAAAGTTTGACGCCATTCCACGAGCGGGCGCAATTTTCAAGCGTGACATGTTGGGTATCAATTTACTTGGCGTAACATTATATTTCACAATATAAAAAAAAATTGGGCTAACTTTACTGTTGTCTTATTTTTTTTATTCAAAAAAGTGAATTTTTTCCAAAAAAAGTGCGCTTTTAAGACCGCTGCGCAAATACGGTGCAAAAAAAAGTATTGCAATGACCGCCATTTTATTCTCTAGGTTGTTAGAAGAAAAACAACATATAATGTTTGGGGGTTCTAAGTAATTTTCTAGCAGAAAAACCTGTTTTAAACATCTAAACACCTAAAATCCAAAAAGAGGCTGGTCCTTAAGTGGTTAAAATGATTTTTTTACTATATATATTATATTGTCAAAAGTATTGGGATGCCTGCCTTTACATACACATAAACTTTAATGGCGTCTTAGTCTGTAGGGTTCAATATTTAACTGACCCTTTGCAGTTATAACCGCTTCAGGTTTAGGAGTGTGTCTATGGGAATGCTTGGCCATTCTTCCAGAAGTGCATTTGTGAGGTCAGACACTGATGTTGGTTAAGATGGCCTGGCTCACAGTCTCCACTCTAATTCATCCCAAAGGGGTTCTGTTGAGGTCAGGACTCTGTGCAGGCCAGTCAAATTCCTCTACCTCAAACTAGCTCACCCATGTCTTAATGGACCTTTCTTTGTGCACTGGTCCAAATCATTTGGTGGAGGGGGGGGGGGGTAATGGTGTGGGGTTGTTTTTAGGGGTTGGGCAGTGAAGGGAATACTTAAGGCATCAGCATACCAAGACATTTTGGACAATTTCATGCTCCCAACTTTGTGGGAACAGTTTGGGGATGCCCCCTTCCTGTTCCAACACGACTACGCACCAGTGTACAAACAAGGTCCATAAAGACATGGATGAGCGAGTTTGGGGTGAATGAACTTGACTGGCCTGCAGAGTCCTGCCCTCAACCCAATGGAACACCTTTGGAAAGAATTAGAGCGGAGACTGCGAGCCAAGCCTTCTCGTCCAACATCAGTGCCTGACCTCACAAATGCTCTTTTGGAAGAATGGTCAAACATTCCCATAGACACACCTAAACATTGGGGTCAGCCTTCCCAGAAGAGTTGAAGCTGCAAAGGGTGGGCCAACTGAATATTGAACCCTACAGACTAAGACGCCATTAAAGTTCATATACATGTAAAGGTAGACGTCCCAATACTTTTGACAGTTATAGTGTGTACACGTGCTGTGCCTGAGTTTTTTGCTTTCTTTTGTTTTGTTCCTCTGCGCTGTCTGAGTTTTGCTGACACTAAGAGAAAAATAGTGACAGGGGAGGGACCTCCAGCTGATTGACAGCCTCAGCTCTATTCCTGTGTTGTGTGAAGGAGGTGTGTCTCTTCCCTCCAATCAGCTCTCAGCTCTCCTCACTGAGCTCTGCAGAGTGTGACTTCAGCCCCCCCCCCCCCCCTTTTTCTGAACTTTCAGACAAGCTTTAAATATTCAGCACTTTGAATGGATGTAGAGAAGAGAAGACTGCAGATAAACTGGTGCAACTTATGTAGGAGGATTTGTTTCACCTGGTGTATCACCTGATAGTCCTTCACTGGGTATATGTAAGGGTTTACAACCACTTTAAGGTCGCCAAAGTCCAGAATTTATAAAGCTGTAAGATAAACGGATGTAGAGAGAAGGGAAATGAGACATTGAGGTTCCCTTGCTTCCTGTCCCGTTCGAAGGTGACAGAAGGGTTCTGCTTTCAGTCTTTGGAACGTAAAGGATCCCCTCACCTTTGTCCAAGGGAGAGATTGAGGCCCCCTCACTTCCTGTCCCACTGCACTCGGCATTGGAAGCCCTGCAGCATATCTGCACAGGAGGGTGGTGGACCAAAATGAAATTCTCGCCTAGGCAAGAATCCCAGAAGTGCTAAATCGACTAAAGAATCTTGTCCACTTGTGAGAGAGGGAGGAAGGAAGCAGGGCAACATGACTTATACTTTAGGGGGAAGGTTCGCTTTAAGAGGTTTACCGCACACTAATGCTTTGTAATGTGACGGGAGCCCAATATTCCCCTCCCTATTCAAAAAAAAAAAGTATTGTTCTGACTGTAGTTGGGCATCCCCCCTCAATCCTGTTGAGGAGTTTGATATACATATTTTATTTTTTTTATTTTTTTTTAACTGTCCTCTTTCTGGTCACATGATATGTGGGGTCCTTTCATCCCTGTGGTGGTGGGTGGTCCCTACTGGTGCACACAACAGTCCAGTGTGATGAGGCCCCCCCGGAGGTGGTCTATTAGAACTCGCAGATGGTGGTTTAAATGACGCTGAGAATCAGTGAGCCTCCAAAAGTTTGGTAAAATATGGTCATGGTGGATAGAAGCTAGTAATGAACTTTACGAAGGTTTATCAAGTAGAGAGGAGTAAAAATAATGGAGAGAGGTGGGAGTTAGGAGCTGAAGCAGAAGGAAGTGGAGTAGATGAGAAGAAAAGAAAGATATATGTGAAAGAAAGATAAGCTGAAGCTGCAGGGAAGCTACCATAGTCTGATTATTGATATCAGGGGAGCTTAATTGGATGAGTAAATTGTATTCATGCTCCTATTATGTTTTGGCTATTGAGATATGAGAGAGCCACTTTTAATACGAGAGGTGCAAGGTTTTGTTTGGTCTATGTTTTTTTGTTGTGTGTTTTTTTTTTTTTTTTTTTTTTTTGATTTTTGATATTTAGTAATTTAGTTGATATAGTTTTTTGTTTGTATAACTATAAAAATGATTTGATTAAAAAAAAAAAGAGGATCAGTGAACCTGGATACAGGTTGGCTACAGAGTGGGACAGCAAGGAGGAGAAGTTGAGTATTGCCGATTTTTCCATATTTTTTTTTTTTTTTTTCTCCAACTGGTCCTGGCCTACTTATAAAACAATGCAGTAAATACTGTACATTGCTCTAAGTAAGATTTTACACTAGATTGATGTGAGATTCTTCTTCAGTGGTCAGACATCTTGGATATCGGAGGTGTGGAATTCCAGGAGTGACTGGTGGCCGTCCTATCACTTTACCAAATTCCAAATGAAGAAGGATTGGGAGAATTGTGTGGAACTCGCTGTAAAGAAGGCCTCTGTGGCTGCCATGTTACAGGGACAAGGTGTGTGACTCTGGATACGTGGCTTTAACCTATTTCTTGATATGGTTATTGACTATCCTTGTTGTAAAATATAGAATTAGTAAATTTAACAGTCTTTTATGTTACATGTATATTATGGAATTACTTTCTAATGCTCGCCACCGATTAGAAAGATTAAAGCCTAGTACACACGGGCCTAATGTTGGGCGGCATCGACATTCTCCCCGTGTGTATTGCAGCCGGTCCAACAGAAGCCGGCCCATGGGGCATGACCAAAATAGGTCTACCGATCTGCTCCAGATCAGCACTCTCAGCCAATAGTGTGTTCTGGTGACATCCCCCTGTCACAACACAATAGCACAGCAGGGGAAAACGCGGTACTAATGTCTACCGCAGCTCCTCCCTCCTGAGCTGTCAGTTTTTTTCTTTTCGTTTTTTTTTTTTCGTTTAGCCCTGCTGGGTTGACTAACTAGGCTTTGGCATGTACTTGGGAAGGGGTGACATGTCACACCACTGCACAAACCACAGACACAGAGCATGGTTCTTCTCTGCAGCATACTGGCAGGAGACTGACTGCTTTCTGAACAAAATAAACCGAAGACTTTGCACACATTTGCTTTGATTTTTCAGGAATGTATTTAGCTGATCTTTACTGGAAATTTATTTGGGCCTTTAACCACTTGCTTACTGGGCACTTAAACCCCCCTCCTATCCAGACCAATTTTCAGATTTCAGCGCTGACACACTTTGAATAACAATTGCGCGGTCATACAACACTGTACCCAAATTAAATTTTTATCATTTTTTCCCCACAAATAGAGCTTTCTTTTGGTGGTATTTGATCACCTCTGAGGTTTTTATTTTTTGTTAAAAGAATGTAAAAAGACTGAATTTAAAAAAAAAAAATGTATATTTCGTTTTAAATTTTTTTATAACGGGTAATTTTTCTCCTTCATTGATTTATGCTGATAAGGCGGCACTGATGGGTACCGATAGGTGGCAGTGATGGGCACTGATGGGTGGCAATATTAGGCACTAATCACTTACACTGAGGTGGCACTGATTGGCACTACTGATGGGCACTGATAGGTGGCACTTGTGGGCACTGATAGGTGGCACTTGTGGGCACTGATAGGTGGCACTTGTGGGCACTGATAGATGGCAATGGCAGGTGGCACAGATGAGGCAGATGTGCCTCTTCCACTTCGGGACCGATGTCCCTTGCAGCTGAGCCGGTGATTGCCTTTTTTTTCTACTCACGCTATCAGCGTGAGTAGAAAAAAAATGATTACCGATCTTTTGTTTACATCATGTGATCAGCTGTCATTGGCTGACAGCTGATCACATGGTAAGGGGCCGTGACCGGCCCCTTACTCGGATTGGTGATCACCCAAGTCTCAGTGACCACAGCGCGCTCCCTGCAGGGCGCGTGCACAGGGGAGGCCGTCATATGACGGCCTCCCGGGAATTCAGGTTCGCGCTGTGGCCGTCATTCGGCTATAGCGCGGATGTCAAGTGGTTAAAATGAAGGAGGAATAATGGAAGCAATATTTGGGCACAGATTTCCTGTCCAATCACCAGATCACAGATCTTATGTTGGTGATTTCTTTGTCTAGTTTGGCTCCTGATAGAGCAACTATTTTATCTGTGTACATTTTAATCTTATCTGTTGATCATCTATTCTGTAAAATAACACTGATAAGTGTGGGGTGTGTGGTTTTTTTTTTTTTTTTTTGTTTTTTTTTTCCTGCATTTTTTTTCTTTGCAAGAAAAATGTTTCCCTTTTTTAAATCCAATGGGATTTTTCACACCACTGCATTACAGGTGAAGTGCATTTTTGAAAAGTCCTGCATGCTGCATCTTTGGTGCGGTTTTGAAAACCACGCCAAAAACACAGCTTCCCATTGAAATGAATGGAAATCGTGGTAAAAAACTCACTGACTGCGTTTTTGAGTCACACCACCAATTTTTCACAGGTGCAGGCAACCCAAAAATGCACCTGAAACGCATGCATTTTTTCTGCGATTTTGCTACAGAGCCGTGTGAAAGTACCCTTAGGAGGAGCACTCTTACTTGCATACATGCATACATAATTGTAAAGGTTATTCCTCACATACCATGTTAGAACTTTCCTTGCGTCTAATGACCATTAATCCCTGACCTTCGACAAGTCTACTCATCAGAAAAGGTATTATACTCACCCTGCCTTGCTCAGTGGTCCCTTTTGATCCCTACATCATTACTGTGTCCTATAGAGCCGTAGGGGTAGGCGGGAGGAACCACTGAGTGCAGCAGCGGATCACAGGGTCTTTTTCCAAGTAGACTTTATTGGATGATTTTTCTTCATCACATCAGTGTTTTTGAGGTATACTCAGTGGTAGAGGTAAGTATTTTTAAAATTTTCTTTGCAAGGATGTGTCTGTAGAAATTTCATTTTTGTGACAGTTGCTTAAAAAAGTTAAATGTGTTTATTTCAATGTTTTAAACGGCAGTTTGTCTGGAGTTTCACCTTGAGTCCTGGTTCACACTAGTGCAATCTTGGACATTGCATGTGATTTGCACCCGCACTGCAGGTGCCGTTCACATGCAATGTCTGTGAGATGCGAGTTCAGCTATACAGTTGTATGGCTGAACTCGCATTAAATTTGCAGGAAAAAAGTGCAGAGACTTTTTTTTTTTTTTTTTTTCCCCGCACTGAAATCGGATCGCATTGGGTGTTCTCACCTATGCGATCCGATTCCTGTGCGAGTTTGCACTGTGATCTGTGAACCGATCTGGGGGTGTCATTTAAAATGTATTGACACCCGCAGTGGTTCGCAGTAGGCAGTGTGAACTGCCTGCGGAGAGATGCGGTGTGGGAACCAGCGCTGTGATCGCACTGGTTCCTGCATCGCATCAGTGTGAACTTGGGCTCGGTTCACACTGCCGCGATACAATTTTGAAAACGCACCAAAGTAGCTTTGATGAGAATGGGCACCATTGAATATAAGGTGTTTTCCCTTGTCGTGCGACCCAAGTCACATCAGAAGTTGCACTAGTGTGAACCAGCACTAAAGCTTAAAATCTGCTTATGTTTTTGCCTCCCCTGGTTCTTCCCCCTCATAAACATGCTGATGACCTTATAAAAAAATAAAGTACATAATTAAAGTGATTAAATTAAATTATTTTGGAACCAGTGACCTCATCACTGCTTCTGTGCTTCTTTATGCAATGTAAGCAAATTATGGCTGGTGGAAAGGGCCTAGGAGGTGCTGTACATGGTTTCCTGAAAATCGCTCTCAGCCTTGGTGCAAGAAGTGGGCTAGCTCTTGGGAGGAGTTAAGGAAACATCAAAATGCCTTGATGAGAGGGTATCCGTCTGGAAAAGTGGTCGTTCCTAGGCAGGTTGCATTTGCGATGCATTAAAGCGAAGTTCCAGCCCCCTGCCAAAAAATTAAGCCGGCAGCTACAAATACTGTAGCTGCTGGCTTTTAATATTCGGACACTTGCCTGTCCAGGAATTCCGCGATGTCGGCACCCCAGCCAATTTTTCAATTGGCTCTCGGATGCCGCCGCCATTCCTTGGAAGGTAAACCGGCCTTGCAGCTTCCCAGCTGGCTTCCTACTGCGCATGTGCGAAGCGCGCTGTGCTTTGTGAATGGCCCGAAGGGGGCAGCAAACTTCCGGGGGACCTCGCTGCAAAAACGGGTACCCACTCCTCCCTTCTATTGTGTATTGTGTTTCTTGTGTTACTTGAAAAGGAGAAATTGTTTCCTTACTGCAAACTGCTTTTAAAGTGTTTAAAGTCACTAAAGTGACATGTATCCCATTCAGATATGCTGCTATTGGTGTAAGTGTTTTGTTAGAAATGAACAGGGGAAATACCTTTTCTGACACTGCAGCTTTGCGGTGGCATGATCCCCCTGTGTTGGCCAGCCTTGATCTTTGCAGAGAAGTGGGAGGGGCTGAGATTCCCCTCTGCTGGCCGGTGTCTTGCCGAGAAAGTTCCCCCTGGTGGATAAGGACCACCTGTGCTGCGCTTGCGCAGTACGAACGACTACGGAGCCGCTGAAAGTCTCCGAAGTTGAACAGCTGATCGTCAGCTCTACATGGCGCCTGCGCACTGAGTCCAGGTTCAAGCCCCACTATCCAAGTGGACATAGAGTTTGAATAAAACTATGCCGAGCGAAGCGAGGCCATGCCCGAAGAGCGGCGAGCAAAGTGAGCCCACGAGGGGCCCTGTTACAGGCGCCATGTACGGCTGACTCACAGGTGTTCATCTTCGGCTATTTTCGGCGGCTCGTCATTATCCGCCGGGGGGAACTCTCTCGGCAGAACACCGACTGATGTCACAGGGTAATATCCGGCCCTCCTGCTTCTCTCCGTAGAGCGAGGCTGGCCAGCACGGGAATCGTGATCGCACAGCTGCAGTGTCAGAAAAGGTATTTCCCATGTTCACTTCTAACAAACACTTACACTTTCATTAATGGCAGCTTATCTGCATGTGATTCCTTTCCTATGTGCTGCATTATGCAGCTGAATAGAGGCGGGAGGGGCGGGGAGGAAAGCGATCTCATGATGACGGGTGGGAGAGACTGTCAGGGGCACGGAGCAGGGCTGAGCTGGGGATGACGGAGGCACGTACTGACCCTGAGTCTGTCAGGATCAGACAGATATTACAGGGAGCCAAATGACACAGCACAAGCACTGTGCTGTATAACATGCTTTAAGGCAATAGGATCTGTGTTTGTTTTTTTTTGTTTTTTTTTCCTAGAATAATCATACCAGATATTCTTTCATTTTTCACTCCTAGACTGCAGTTACTTTTCATCTGTGTACCAGATGGGGGATGACAACCAGAAAAAAGCCTTAGACCGGGTGATGAAGGTTTTGAAGACGTGACTGGAAATCCTGATTACTCCACGTTGTACTTGATCGGAACCCCTTCAGTTTTATTTAGGAGAAGCTCTGCTGTGAGCCTGTTCTAAGGTTCATTTTGCCAATACAGACTTGTGAAGCAGAGGCAGAGCTTGCTCCCTGTTCTTGTGTGACAGATATTTATTAGTGATATGTGTCTGGTTGCATTGACGCTTTCTAGATGGATTAAAGAAATGCCAAACCAGCTCTGTCATATTTTTTTTTCTTCTCTTTATCCCATCACTAAGTGACCCTAAAGCAAAAATGACTTTTGTGATGGACCCCCGTACTCAACAGGACTAGGTCTGCCGTAAATGCTGCTTTTGTCCAGAACCAATACTATCCAAGGACCCCCTTAGCTCACCCAGTCATTAGCTGTAACTCAATGTAGGGTGAAAAACCTCAAACTGTTTATTCAAACACAGAACAGAGAGGTAACACTCGGACAACCCCCTTCCTTTGCATTCAGGGCGGGGTAAACTGTCCAATACCAATAGACACACAGGTCAGGTGTATTCAAACTTCTCATCAGTAAACAGTCTTGGCAGGGAGGAGCTGCTGGAGGAACCCCCTCCCCCCGCCCTCCACATAGACATGCATCCCATAAAATACTTTTCTCCCAAGACAGACACAATAGAACAATGGGATACAACCACACCCCAAACAATCCCAGCAACGAGTCCACGACAGCATGAGACAACACACAATATATACATATATGCAATATTGCAGTTTGGCTGCATAACGAGTCTGACTAGCAGAGATCAGACTGGGGTTCTCGGTCACCCTGTGCCTCTAATGGACACAGGATGATTTACACATAGGAGGGGCTGGGGGTGCTGGACACGGAATTTCCAGAGCTCTCCAAGGTAAGCTGGGTTCCACAAGCCCCCCCACCCAAAGTGACTCCTGTCACAACATTATAGGCAAAATAACAAACTACAAATACTGTAGCTGCTGACTTTTAATATAAGGACACTTACCTGACCAGGTAGCCCACGATGTCGGTACCTGAACCCAGTCGATCGGCTTCAGGTGGAGGTGCCCTGGCATCCCTACTAAGGGAAGCAGGAATTGAAGCCTTGCGGCTTCACAGCCTGTTTCCTACTGCTCATGCGTGAGTCCCGCTGCGCCTTCTGAATGGTCCCGCTGTCTTCTGGGACCTGTGTGTGTCTCCCAGAAGTCAGCAGGGGGAAGGAGGAGGGGCTGTAAATGACACAGCGACCTTACACAGAAGTGGGATTTGGGTACCTATGTTTGACTGGTATCTCTTCCAACCCCCATCCCCCCCCCCAAAAGGTGCCAAATGTGGCACCAGAGGGGAGGGGAGCAGATAAGCGGAGCTTCCATTTTTGGGTAGAGCTCTGTTTTAATTTAAAGTGGACCTACAGTATAACCTGCACAAGTTTTCATGCCAGCGACCAACCCCTTTGGTCAGTCTCCTTCTTCCAAGTTTGAACATTCAACCATCTTGATTGGCTGGGCCAGGACAATGTGACTACTGCGCATGCTCAGGGGTTCATTCATCTAAATTGTACATGTGCACAGCTCGGTGTACATTGTGAACAAGCAGCTATGAATGCGTGTATGTGGAATAGAGTGTCCCTTCTGCATTAAAAAGCCTGCTTATTTGCAAAGTTATCTATATATATATATATATATATATATATATATATATATATATATATATATATATATATATATATATATATATATATATATATATATATATATAATTTTTTTTTCATACCTGCTCTGTGCAGATGGTTTTGCACAGAGAAGCTTGGCTCCTCCTCCTTCTCAGGTCCCTCTTTGCTGCTCCTGGCGAGTGCCCCCACAGCCAGCAGCTTGCTATGGGGGCACCAGAGCTGAGTCACAGCTCCGTTTGTCCATTCAGACACGGAGCCCGGCTTTGCCCTCTCTCTCCCTTGTTTGGCTAACTGACTTTGATAGCTGTGTGAGCCAACGGCACCGCTGCTGTGTCGCAGCCAATCAGGAGAAGAGTCCCGGATGGCTAAGACACTTGTGGACATCGCTGGAGAGAGATGAGGCTCAGGTAATTACTAAGGGGGGTTGGGGAGGCTGCTACACACAGAAGGTTTTTTTATCTGCATGCATAGAATGCATGCAGATAAAAAAAAAAAAACTCTGTTTTTACAACTCTTTAAGTTGCATTTTAATATATACCTGTTGCATAGCTGATTTAGTCAATTATTTTCTTCCAAATGTTTCCTCTTCGTTTCCCCTTCTTTTTTTTTTTTTTTTTGCTCTTTGTTTCCCTGTGCTGTCAAAGAGTAGGAGGAGCACTCTGGTTTTAAACTTGGCACCTCTATAGTCCCAGTGGCAGTGCTTGGGACTACATTTCCCATCATTATTCATGTCCTCACACACCCTATTAGCATTAGCAGGGCTGGGAGTAGTGCGGCAGCTCCAGACCAGGTTTTTAGATGGTCAAATTTAATTTTAGTACCACCCACGACGCTGCTTCTCCATGCATACTGTATTCCAAGGGGAGACAGTGAACACAAGTGCCATCATTTTCCAAGTAGACAGGTGAGCGTTGTCCCCACATAATTAAAGTGACATGATATAGACTGGACTAGCATGATTACCGTGTACTTTGCGGGGCTTACACAAGGGTTAAAAGGAAGCACACAATCTCTATTTTATGGTTTAAAAAAATATATTTTTTAAAAGCAAGTGGTTAAGCACCCACATTTTCCTTGATCTTCGCCTCCTGCAATCTTCTGTGCAGCAGAGCTCAGAATGGGATAGAGAGAAGCAGCAGCACATGGAACCAATTGGTACTGCTTCAGTGCTTATTTGCTAGCAAGATATATGCTGACCGGAAGAGAGGGCATAGAGATGAGCACATTCTTTTGCTGCTTCTTCTTTCACTGTCGGTGACAAGACCTGTAACTACAGCAGAGAAAAATCGGGTTTTCTCCTCTGTCTGACAGGGCTGTGCGAATCTCAAAACTGGATGGACAGAAAAACCAGTTCAGACACTGGGCGTCTTTCAATCCTGAAGGAGCCCAAAGTTGGTCTATGATGCCAAGTTAATGTCATTTTCAAAGATCTTTTTCCCTTCTTTTCAAACTGTAAAATATCCACTGACAGCCTAACGTACATATACATTACGGCTTTCAAGTGCTATACCGGGATGATGCCTGCAGCTAATGGGCATAATCCTAGTATTGTTATTTTTTAGACGGGGTACCTGGCGGTTTTGCCGGCTTACCACAGAGACCATGGAGGACCAGAAGGTCTCCGATGAGCTCTATGGTATAGGAAACCAGAAGCGGCAAGAACTGTTGTCACTTTTGTTTTCCTGAGAAGTAAACTGCACCATTTTTAAATCTTAAAAGCATGTGATCAGATGCTTTTAGGGCAAAAGAATGTTTTGCTTGCGTCCATCAAGAAAGGTTACTTTGTGGTATAAGAAAGGAAGCTGAGACCGCTGCAGTGTGCAAGTGTGCTTTTACTATACAAAAATGCTGTACATGCAAAACTCTTACAATATTAGTAATACAAATCAAGACTGACAGATATCTATAACAAGCAAAATGCCTAGCAAATAAACAGCCTATGGTCTGTAACCGTAGAAATAAACTTAAAATTAACTTCACTCCGGTTACTGTGTAATCATGATCCCCGTTGCTCCTGGAGACCAGGCACCTTCTTCGCTTATTACAGATTCTTCCTCCTGCTCTGGTGTTAATCCATGATTAGGGAGCCCTGTTTAAGGCATCATAAGTCCTTTTATATGTCAGCTTGTTCACAATGCTTACAAACTCTGTTACCTTAACAACCAACAAACCTACATCTCGGTAGCTTCAGTTTGAAAGGTACTTTCTTACCTGTTTACTGTAGCTATAGAGACACAATAGACTGTTCTTAAACTGCCAATGGAATATAACAATGGTATCTACTTTCCCATTGTATCCAACAGCATTTGTTTGAGAAATTCTGTGTCTGTGAAACCAGATTGCTATGAGTCTTATAGAAAATCTACATTTTATATCAAATGCAACACAAGGAGACATCTGGGGTCTAATAGACACCAGGTCTCTCCACAAAGGGTACCTGTCACTGCCTATTGCTGTCACAAGGAATGATTACATTCCTTGTGACAGCAACAAAAGAGATTAAAAAAAAATATCAAAATAAATACTGAAACGGGGGGGAAAAAATAAATGTAAAGCCCCTACTGTCCCACCGTGCTCACGTGCTAAGGTATTGGTACCACCTGCATACGTGAACAACGTTTGCTTCACACGTGAGGTACTGACACGAACGTCAGAGCGACAGCAATAATTGTAGCACCAGATCTCCTTTGTAACTCTAAACTGGTTACCTGTAAAGGCATATAAATAGTTGTTCTATAGATAGAGTTCTTTGCCATGAGGTGCCATGTTGAACTTTCAGTGACCAATATGAGTGGGTGAGAGCGATAACATCAAATTTAACACACCTGCTCCCCGTTCACACCTGAGACCATGTAACACTCACAAGTCACAAGACACCGGGGAGAGAAAATGGCTAATTGGGCCCAATTTGGACATTTTCACTTAGGATTGTAGCAAAGTGTAATTTCTTCAGTGTTGTCACATGAAAAGATATAATAAAATATTTACATTACATATTTATAAAATATTTACAAAAATGTGAGGGGTGTACTCACTTTTGTAATATATATATATATATATATATATATATATATATATATATATATATATATATATATATATATATAAAATTTATTATGTGTGTGTGTTTGGGGATTCTAAGTAAAAAATGCAAATAATGCTTTTTTAAATGTAAACAAAGTGTTTAGGCTTGGTTCACACTGGAACCGGCTGCGGATCGCATAGGAACGCTGTGCATCCCTATTCTCTGATTCAGGACCGAATCTTTGCCTGAATTTGGCCCTGAAACAGAGCTAAAGACGCACAGTGCAGTGCGCTCTGCAGCTGCCCTCAGAGATATGTGAACCGGCTCCTCAGAGAACCGGTCACGTTCTCCTATGTGAATTGGATGCGGGGAAACCTGTATCCAATTCGCATAGGTAATGGCTGGGTCCGCACTTGAGCTCCAGAAGACTGTTACCCCCTTCATGACCAGGCCATTTTTGGCTATTCAGCACTCTGCTACTTTAACTGGTAATTACAACAGTCATGCAATACTGTGCCCAAAAAAAGTATATAATTTTTTTCACACACATAGAACTTTCTTTTGGTGGTATTTGATCACCACTGGGTTTTTAATTAATGTAAACGAAAAAATGCCCAAAAATTTGAAAAAATTAAATTATGTACTTTCTGCTATAAATCCTATCCAATAAATAAAAAAAATCTTATTTCTTAATACATTTTGACCTAAATGTATTCTGCTACATGGTTTTTGATTGAAGGTTTCTTCTTGGTTGGAGCTGAGATAGACTTGTGTGATCCAGAGATCTGAGGTTACAGAGCCCACTATTAAGACAAGGGGAGCGATCATCGTCTACCTGTGTTCAGGCGGATTATAACATTGGGGGAACAGTATGGTGCGCTCTAAGCACCTATCAAATGTGAGTAGTTTTTATGGAATGTAAATGTAACTGTTTTATACTTAAAGCGGTAGTAAATCGCTGGGTGCTTTTTTTTTTTTTAAACCTGCAAGGCAATGTCCTAATGTGCGAGTCACATTATGTGAAACCTACCTAAAAACAAAGTCTTCCAGCGGCGCGCTGTCACCTCTGAAGGCGCTTCACCCGGTCTTCCTTCCGGGTTCCTGGACTCTGGCTGTGTGAGTGGCCAGATCCACGATGATGCAGTTTATGGCACAGGACTCTGAAGGAACTTCACCGGCTGCATGTACACTAAATATCTCCTAAACCGTGCAAGTTTTGGAGATATTTACAGTACCTATAGGTAAAAATTATTACAGGCTTACCTATAGGTAAAAATCATGCATGGGAGTTTACTCCCACTTTAATGATATATGTACTAGTGTGGCAAATCTTTCCTTTTCCCTATGATCATGGCTACCACTGATGAGCTGTGAGGGAATTTATACAGAAGCATTAAGGCCTCATGTACACGGCTGCTGGTAAACGACGTTCAGAGGCAGTTGGTTGCTTTTTTCAGCTGCCCCTGAACTCATCCAATGTTATCTTATCAGTACATGTACACAGGTTCGTTTTAATGTTGTTTTTAGGCAGTTGCGTTTATAGGCTTTTCTTTGAAGGCAAAAAAATTTGTTCAGACGCCGAAGTTTCTGACGTTTTAGATGCTAAACGCAGTAACTCGCATTTAGTCGCATTTCGTTTACAGGCGTGTTTCATTTTTGGCTATTTTTAAAAAAAAACACAAACGCGACATGTAAATGCGGCAAAACGGATGTTTTAAACGTGGATTACTATCTGTCAAGTTAAATCGTTCAGGAGAGGTTGTAAAAACTTCCCGTGTACATGAAGCCTAAGGAGGAAGAAAAAGGGTCTGAGGGACACACCTATGGAAGGACTAAAAGCGTTTTTGACCTCGCTAGGCGTGTGACCTTACAACTATCAGATGAGCGCACATCTGATGGTGGGGGAGCACAAGAGATTTGTATATCAGCCCTGCAAGGGGATACACATGAGGAAGAGTCACTATTTGAAAGACTATTCTACTTCTTATTTTTATTTTTGGATTATTAATATGGATCACTTGGCATTTTTCACTACTTTCAGTATATTCACCTTTTATGTGTTTTTTTTTAAGAGATGTTCTGATTATGGATATTTTTGCACAGGGGATATATTCACTTTTTGAGCATAATAATATTTATAATAATAATTTGTTTAAGACCGCACGACACAATATTTTGAAATCTTCCATTTTAGACACTACATTTGGTGACCTGGAGATTCCATTAATTTGCAGGAATTTTCTCTCGCTTCCTTTTTTGGCTATGTGACAGGAAGAGATGGTAAACCTCCCCTTTGGGACAAAGAGGGCAAAAATAAACCTTACAGGGGTTATAATCCTCCCTTATCCAAAATTAAAAAAAAAAATTGCCTATACAGTAGTTCTACTTTAAGCCTTTTCAAATTTCAACATGTGTTTTATCATGAATTTCCATGACGCAGATTGTGTAATTTGTAGCTCACAGATGTACACCAGACTATCGGTGATCACACAGGCTACAATATGTTAGTAGAGAGCATAATAAAAGTCTGTTCCTCAAATGTTTTGCTGTGTCATACATTCATACCCTTGTGTCTGAGCTTCCAAGTGAATGTTTTAAAATGACTATACACATTATTTGATAAAAACCTCAGTGTTCTGGCAGGTGGGTTTTTGATCCATCAGACACTTAGCACTATGCCCTAGAACAGGGATATGCAATTAGTGGACCTCCAGCTGTTGCAAAACTTCAAGTCCCATCATGCCTCTGGCTCTGGGTGTCATGCTTGTGGTTGTCAGAGTCTTGCTATGCCTCTTGGGACTTGTAGTTCTGCAACAGCTGAAGGTCCGCTAATTGCATATCCCTGCCCTAGAAGGAGCTCAAAATTGTAGTGTTACTAAACCCAGGACCCTGCATTCACTATATCTGGTCTCCCACAGTACACAGAACTTGCAAATACAATCGTTTTAGTAAATATAAACTGCTAAATACCTTTTCTCATCAGCAGTATATAGCAGTCTTGTGACTTCTTTCAGTGTCTGGTTAAAGCTTGTAGGAGGTGTTTGCATTCTGCTCTGACTGTCCTATGAGGCAGCAGGGCCCCTGACCCTTTGTCTGGACAGTGCTGATTGGCCCTGTGCTGATCACATGCACCCCTCCAAGAAGAAAAAACAAAAAACTCTCTAGTAATACACACCAACCTGAGCATGTGCAGCTTGTCCCCTAGCCTCTGTTCTTTCAGGAGATGGATTGGGGACAGTGGAAGAAGGGGAGAATCAGAGAACACAAGATCAAACAGCCTTTTTACACCATGCAGAGTATTAACCTCTTAGGTTCCACAGTGGGTATAACAAGCATGCTTTACTGCATTTACACACTGATTTTACTGTTGTGGGTTTAGTAACACTTTAATCTACAAACACAATGATGCAGTAGTTCAAATGCCTTGTGTAGAAGGGTTAGATTTTAATTAAAAACAAGTTTTCCCCAACAACCATCTCCCCCCTCTCATAAAATGTAGCATAGGGGTTGAGGAGGGAGCGCCAACAATGGATGGGGCATTAAAGCCTGTGCGTGACGTCACTGCTCCAGGCTTTAGCCATTGTTGTCTCCTCTTCCCTGCAGCTGCCATAGACTGACACAGGGGAGCTGGATCACGTGACCAGAGTGGAATGGACTGAAAAAAAGGAAGCATAAATATCTTTTTTTTTTTTTTTTTTTTTTTTACACAGGTTAGTCAGCATAGGTGTTAGGAGGGGGGAGGAGACAGTTTTTTTAAAGCTAGTTGAGTATCTAACTGAAATTTCCATGTTAAAATTTGAATGTGTGCAGGGATACCCAGCATGCATAGTGTAATAAGGGCCTTTTTTTTTTTTAGCTAATTGTGTGTACATTATGACAACCAGTGACATACCAGTACACCACTGAACTTGACATGGTTATACTGGGATGATGCTTGCAGCTGCAGACATCACCATGGTACCGTTTTTTAGAGCCAACAGTCGGCGCTCTTGTAAAAGTAATCCTAGCAGCCAACTACCTGCTGGATTGCTTTTACAAGCAGTGGGAGGAGATGTTTCCTCCTCCTCCCCCTCCCGCCACGTTCCGCGGCTTAATCGGGCTGTCCTGTCCCACCGACACACCCAATTGACCAGCCAGCGCATCAACCGTAGAGGCGAACATAGATCGTAATGGCGCCAGTTTAAAAAAAATGAAAAGCATTTGAGCTCAGATCTTGGTGTGATCAAATGCTTTTAATGGCAGAGGAGGGATCTGGAGTTTTATAGACCCTGGATCTCTCCATAAAGAGTACCTGTCACATGCTTATTGCTGTCCCAGGGGATGTTTACAGCAATAGGCGTGTTACATTCCTTGTGAGAGCAATAAAAGTGATAAAATAAAATATTTTTTTTTTAAAAGTGCCCCCGTCCCCCCCTCCTGTCCTGCAAAGGCGAACACATGCATCAATAACGCACGTGAACAGCAATCGTCCCACACATCACCATGGGGTATCACCACGGACGTCAGATCATGGGCAGTAATTCTAGCACCAGACCTCCCGTGTAAATCTAAATTGGTAACCTGTAAAGCAGGGGTATTAAATTCAAATTCACAGAGGTCCTCACATCACAGCCCCCCTCTCCTCTTGTATCACAATCCTGTTCTTACATCAGTGTCCTCTGCCCCTTCACAGTAGTGTTCAGAACCCCCCCCCCACACACACACACACACACACACACACACACACAGCACTGTCCTGCACCTCTCACATTACCCCCTGTTAGTGTCCTCAGCCCCTCCTCATGGTAGTGTTCTCTGCCCAAATCACATCACCCCTTACAGTAGTGTCCTCCTCTGCCCCTTCACATTACCCCCTAACAGCACTGCCCCCTACCTCAACAGCAGTGCTCTCTGCCCCTTTACATCCCCCCTCCCCCACAGTAGTGCTATCTGTCCCTCTACATTACCCGCTGTAGGGTTTTCTGTCCCTTTACATCACCCCCCCCCCCCCCCCCGCCCCTACAGTTGGGTACACAGAGCAGGAGGCAGGACAGATTGAGTGGCAAAGTAGCACTGCGTGGAGGGTGGGAGTGGAAGCTGTCAAAAGTTAACTTTGCATATTACGAGCTGGTGATTGGTTGCTGGGACCACTCTGTGTCCTAGCAACCAATCATCTGCTAGTTAATATGCAAAGTTATCTCGGGCAGCTCACACTCCCGCCCCCCATGCAGTGCTACTGTGCCTCTCGATCTGTCCTGCCTCCTGCTCTGCTGGTATAATAACAGGAGTGGAGTCTGAGAGAAGAAAAGGGCTTTTAAATGGTGCGACCATGGGTCCAGGCAAGACAGTGACTTGGTCCGGATCCGAACCGTGGTCCGCCATTTAGTGATGCCTGCTGTATAGGCTTTTCAAGCCTTGCCTCTGGATTAGTAAAATTTACGCTATTTTCCACCATTGTGCGGGCATGTGCAATTTTAAAGAGTGACATGTTTGGTATCTATTTACGGGGTGTAACATCATTTTTTTTATATTTTACCAAACAATTGGGTTATGTATTGTGTTTTTGTGCATCAAAGTTCCCCAAAAATTGCATTTATGTATTTGTATTTGCATTTGAAACACTGCCGTGCAAATACCGTGTGAAATAAAAAATTTCAACACCCCATCAATTTTATTCTCTAGGGCCTCTGCTTTAAAAAATATATATATAATGTTTGGGGGTGCTAAGAAATTTTCTAGGAAAAAAAAAATCTGATTTTTACATGTATTACATTATTACATGTAAACAAAAAGTGCCAGAAAAGGCTTGGTCTTAGGCCTCATGTACACGGCTGCTGGTAAACAGACGTTCAGAGGCAGTTGGATGCTTTTTTCAGATGCTCCTGAACTCATCAAATGTTATCTTCTCAGTACATGTACACAGGTTTGTTTAATGTCGTTTTTAGGCAGTTGCGTTTTAGAGGCTTTTCTTTAAAAGGGAAAAAAATGAGTTCAGACGCAGAAGTTTCTGATGTTTCAGATGGCAAACGCCGCTAAACGCGGTACCGGGGTTTAGCCGTGTTTCGTTTATAGGCGTTTTTCGTTTTTGGCTATTTTAAAAAAAAAAAAAAAAAAAAATTTTTTCTTATAAACGCAAACGCGGCATAACGCCGCTAGATGCGGCATGTAGACGTGGCAAAACTGACGTTTTAAACGTGGGTTTTTATCTGTCAAGTTAAATCGTTTAGGAGAGGTTGTAAAAACGTCCCGGGTACATGAAGCCTAAAGTGGTTAAATGGGAGTGTTCTATTCCTATAAAAAAAAAAATGTATTCTCCTCGAGCTGGGAGGCTGCACCAAAAGCACTTTTATTGAGTAGAATGATGTTAAGATTGTAGCTTCTCCTGTGTTTTATTGCTGTCTATTTACCTGTCCAGGTGACTACCTTTCCCCTTTTTTCTTGTCCTGTTATCCACAGGACAGGAAATGAGACATCTGGTGCCAGTAAAACCTTAGAGGTTCTGAATTTTATATATAATTTTTTTTTTTTACATTGTAACTCATCATCCTGACATGATCCAAAAGCCATGGGCTAGTAAAGGAACAGTCATGATGTCATGGGATACACCCTCAGTAGTAAGTTAAAAAAGAACTGCAGGAAAAAATGTTTTCTCCCATGAAGTGGGGCTGTGCCTGCACTACATAGGGTAACTGCTTGTTTTGTCTAGGGGCGCATCATAAGGCTATACTTTACCAAATCCTTCAATCCTCTGAAAAACTGTGCTCCCCCACGTCCAGCAGTGGACTATTCCTGCTGTTCTCAGGTCTAGAACAGGTCTATGGGCGTGATGACATCAGGAACAGTCCATGCACAAGACAGCTAGAGTGTGTGTGTGTGGGGGGGGGGGGGCGGTGGTGGTGTCAGGAGCTGCAGGGACTGGTCTTGCGCTTGGAGGATCGCCAGATTAGGTAAGTATATCTCCGCTCTCCTCACCCCTAGGCAAAAATGAGGAGTTAACTCATGTGGTGCAAGCACAGCCCCACCACGCGAGGGTGTAAAAAAAAAAAAAAAAAATCCTGGAGTTCTTAAAAAAAAAAAAATTATTCTGTAGTTGTGCCCATTTCTCCATCCTTGGTGTATGGCCAGCTGAGCTGTAGTAATGTGTTTCGGCTGCTGATCTGTAGACTGCAGCCATAAACAAGTATATTGGTTGACGTGAAATTTCAGACCCGTGTGATGGGGAAGGGACAGTAGTAATAACTATGCAGCATCTGTATATCAAAGAGCTGTGTGCTATTTGTGCAACTCCCGTAAAAGTCAGCGGTAAAATATTAGACTGCGCTGCATTTTAACATCCTGCGAGAAGCTATTAAACGGTCTTTGTACATTTGCCTGTTTTCAGTCTTATAACTTTTTCACTGAACTGTTTTCATGTGCTGCATTTATTGATAACATTATTATTATTTAAATGGTTTAAGCAAGAAGCTTGGACATCTTGATTATTTTTATATACCGTATATACTCGAGTATAAGTCGTTCCGAGTATAAGTCGAGGCCCTAATTTACCACAAAAAAATGGGAAAAACTTATTGACCCGAGTATAAGACGAGGGTGAGAAATGCACAGCTACTGTAAGTGGAAAAGAGGGTCAACAATGCCCATTTGCAGCATAACTTTGCCCATTTGCATGCCTCACTGTGCCCATTTGCAGCCATAGGTCCCCCGAACTTCAAACTCGGTAGTTAAGGTTTCCTAGATGCCCCCTAGCTGCAGCCAAAATTTGGGGTCTCTGAACCCAAAGGGTCCCGAAATGACATTGCTGCGGATGGACACAGTTGACCAAATTTGGGGCCCCGTATCTTGGGGCCACTTAGTGCTAAGAACCCCAGATTTGGTGTGCAAACCCAGAGGAACTAGCACCATAAAATTTCGAAATCTGGGGTTTCTAACACCAAGTGGCCCCGAGATACAGGTCCCCAAAAATCAGTTCAGAAAATGTCAAGCACTTTTCTGCAGCAGAGAATGACATTTTCCGAACCGGTTTTGGGGCCCCGTATCTCAGGGCCACTTAGTGCTAGGAATCCCATCTTTGGATATGTTATGTTACCCAGTCCACTAGGTTTGCACACCAAATTTGGGGTTCCTAGCACCAAGTGGCCCTGAGATATGGGGCCCCAAAGTCGGTTCAGAAAATATCAAGCACTTTTCTGCAGCAGAGAATGACATTTTCCGAACCGATTTTGGGGCCCCGTATCTCGGGGCCACTTAGTGCTAGGAACCCCATCTTTGGATATTTTGTGATACCAGTTCCACTGGGTTTGCACACCAAATTTGGGGTTCCTAGCACCAAGTGGCCCTGAGAAAAGGGGCCCCAAAATCGGTTCGGAAAATAAAATTTTTTGCTGCAGAAAAGTGCTTGACTCGAGTATAAGTCGAGGGGGGCACTTTCAGCACAAAAAAATGTGCTGAAAAATTCGACTTATACTCGAGTGTATATATATATATATATATAAATTTTTGCCTTTTTTTTATTTTTTATTATTATTATGCAAACACTTCTCCCAAATTGCTTTTATAGTTAACTCACTAAGATGGGTGAAATGTTTTAATAACGTTCTTCATTTCATTTGATGATATTACTTGCACATCTAATTTATATATAACATCACACAAAACAAGCTCATAGCAGAATCTAAATTCAGCATTTTCATAAACGTGCATTATTTGCTTTGTTTTGTTAAAAGATGTACAAGTTTAAAGGCAGGCCTAAGCAGCAACCTTACTTCTTCACTTCATCTATCTAAAACACACACATATTATATATATATATATATATATATATATATATATATATATATATATATATATATATATATATATATATATATATATATATATATATATATATATATATATATATATATATAGATAATACAGAAATGGGTTAGTGTTGACGGCATGTTAGGTCCTTGTCTCTCCTTAGCCAAAGAAGACGCACCAAAACAGCAACACCTGAAAGAGAGAACCAACAGCAATGCAAAAATGCATCCTATCCTATTGTAACAAGGTGCATTATATACATACGTGATTAAACAGGTTTTGATTGTCCTCAGCCGAAGACACCCTATAAAACATTTTATTTACATCAGGGAGAGCAGGCCCCATCATCAACGGAGAATGCCACCTCCTCTCCATTAATCAGCAAACTTGCACATAATATGAATAAAGTTCACTCAGGTCAGCACTGTTCATGCCACCTGGTGACCACACTAGAAAAAGTTTAGACGTATGGTTTAGTCCATTATTCACATGCATGGTGGGGATTTACCCCTCTATTACAGCCTATTCTAACTGACTAAACACTCAGTGTCCAAGACATGTTACAGTCCATCAATTTCCCTCTGGGTGGACTATATTTCCCAGCAATCTCCCTTCTTCAGGGATGACTCCGGGGACAAGAAGGCACAGCTGCATTTCAGACAACAAGCAGCCAGGCCTTGGTGCAAGAGACCGCACTTCAGGACATAGGTCCCCTTGCAAAAGCATCCTCAGTCTGTCCATATAACGGCCGGGGACATAGAAGATTTTTCATCATCACTTGCGAAGCAGAAACATGCTGAAGATCACAGATCGCCCTTCAGTGTAGATCACCCCAACAACTTCAACCTTTAGTCAACATGGCTCAGGTGGGCACTCCCTGTATCTGCCAGCAGCATTCAGTCCAGCATAGCCTGGGCAGTACAGCTCTCTGGAATGTTCTCCACTAACAACAATTTAAATGTGTGTGTGAAGTGGCTGTCAGCATAGCGTCCTTGACATGACACAACACATATTTGTAATCCAAGGTAATAGTAATGGAATTCTGATGAGGTTTACCAGTAGTACCCGGGGTCGGGTAGAATTATGGACTCTCTCTTTTGTATTCACCGTGGTGACAAAGCGCTTGATGTCTTTTTTATTGGGTCGGCGGATGATTACACCATCTGGATTAATCTTCCTGCCGTAACCCCAGGTATTCAACACTGAGAGATACTTCCCCGCCATCCTAGGTGACAACTTCAGGAAATCTGTATTGAGAGTGATCTGGAGGTACCCCCGCATGGCTTCATCCACCCATTGAATTTCCTTCTGTGAAATCTCCTCTGCCAGATGTGGAGGTATGTAGGGGTATAAGTACCCATATTCTTCTGCCACTTTCTTTATGATTATCCGCTGTATCTTTGCTAGCCGAGGCAGGGTCTTGGGATCTCCATATCCGGGTAGAACCCGAGTATCTGGAGCACGCTGAACTGAGCACCCAGCGACCACATCAGGCTTATGGTCTGGTTTAGCGTTGGGCATGGGCTTAATAGGGTGGACTTTGGGAACCTATTGAGCCCAGCGATCTTCCTCAAAAGTTCTGGAAATGTTGATCAGCAGGACTGCATTGGCAGACAATTTAATTTCTAGGTTGGTAGTAACCACAGTGGGAACTTCACCTTCCTGCACATCACTCATTTGTTCCTCCTCGCTATCACTCCATTTCCCAGTACAGGACAACGTGTCAGAGAAATGTTCAGATAGACTGTCAGACGGAATGTCTAAATCTGAAATGGTAGAGCACTCTTTGGCTGGGATGTAGTTGCACTTGGCACGCGCCTTGACTGGCACAACCCTGGCATACCCTTTGATGGCCACAGGCATCACCTCCCCATAGGCATACCACTCTCATTTCTCGCTGGCTTACCCGGCTCCAGTACTTTCCTCCCGGGTGGCTCGGACATCAAGGCAAGCAGCTGGGCCCGACCGCGGCCTCAAAGAGCAATCGGTGCGCTGAGTCCTGGGATAGTCACTGAGGCAGGGGTAGCAGCTTCCTGCATGTGTCGGGTGATGGCTGGTGGGCTTTGGATATAACTCTCAACCGGGACAGCGACGTTCCTGTCCCAATCCACTTGTAGGATTTGCATAGGTTGAGTTGGGGAGATAACCTCAAACAAGTGCTCTCCGCAGCGTCCGCAGACGATCCAAGGCCTCAACTGCGTGGTCAGACCGGAACATTTCCCACAGATCAGTCCCAAAGCCTCGTAGCCTCCAGCCGTATACAGGGCAAGCTTAGCCTTCGGTATATACCGCACTCCGGTGTCAGTCAGGACAGGTTTCGTATCGCTCGAATTGAAACAAACACCCGGAGCATACTTGCTCCAATCCGCCATATCTCCTACGAACTGCGCCATCTTTCTCTCCAGCCCACAATCAGACGTACATGTGGCAGCACTTCCTTATCCTCCTCTGCAGAGCGGGAACTCCTCCCGCTGCCAACGGATGGGTGCAAATGTTCTCTGGGAACTGTGGCGCCCGCCGTCCTCATGCTGTGGCACGCCAAAACTGTACTGGAGTCCATTTTGGAGTCTGTATTAACCCTCCCAGCACTGGCGGGAAGCAGCAAAAGACCAGGCTGATCCTCTCCCCCGAGCACCGAGACCCGTTGGCTCCTCCCCACATTGGCGACACACACGACAACACAGTCCACAAGAAGCACAGATGTCACCCGCCACCTTCCTACGGAGCCAGACGAAATCCCTATATATAGCGGTCTGTTGTTAGGGGCAACTGCTGCAGAGAAAACCCCTTAGCCCCACAATGGGTGCCAAATGTAGCAAGATCCCAGGACTCCTTCAGTTTAATGAGAACCTCCAAGGCCAGAGATGGCTGACATCCTTCTGTATATAGTGGGTTGTGAGGCATGGTGGGTGCAAAGTGGTTAAAGTCATTGGCGCCAGACACTTCTTGAATGTAAAAGAGATTTTTATTTCTCTTGACAAACTTTTGGGGGAAAGAGGGTTAGGGCCAGGACACCCTTAAGTGGTTGCAAGTTCAATTGGCAGACTCCGAGACTTCAATAGGAGGACAGGCATGCAGGAAAAGGCATCCAGCAAGAAGCCACATCTGCACGTGCAGGAATGCTGTCTCCTATGGCAACAGTTTATAACTCCTTCCCGACCAGCCGCCGCAGTTGTACTGCAGCAGGTTGGCTCCCCTGGGCAAAACGACGTTACCTTACGTCTGTTTGCCTTTTTAACACTAGGGGGCACGCGCGTGTGCCCCGCGGCTTGCTGCCGGAGCCGATGCGAGTGCCCAGTGGGCGCGATGACAGAGCGAGAAACCAGGATCTGTGTGTTTAAACACACAGATCCTGGTTCTCTCAGGGGAGAGGAGACAGATCGTGTGTTCATAATAAGTATGAACACCGATCTCTCCTCCTAGTCAGTCCCATCCCCCCCCCACAGTTAGAACAAAGGAAAAATAAAAAATAAAAAACTAAATCACCAAGGCACACCAAACAGAGTAAACTGCAAAAAAGTTTATTAAGCCATACAAAGCCGAACACAGAAAAAAGTGTACACAACCACCCCTAAAAGACAGATATGGTGGAAATACCGGTAGGGGGATTCCACCAATCTATCTATACCCCCCTGTAAACAGTATATAATCCCTTATAAAAAAGGCGAGGAAGCCCGCAAGTGGGGGAGGATCCTCCCTACCCCAATAGATAGCACACCCCTATAGCACCTATGAAACCCCCTACTACCTGAGATGGCGGGCTGAACCATACAGTTCCTGAAGGGACAGCGTGATAATGCAAATGCACTAGATATTCACGCTGTTCCCAGACACAAACAGCTCAATGGCTAGCCATGGTATCTGCAGTCAGTCAGTCAAAGGAAAAAATGGATGGTAAAAAATAGGAGCAAGTTGGACAAAAACAATGGAAGGACAAAGAATATATATGATGATAAAGTTCTGTGATATAGGATGAGACAAAGGGGCCTGATTCCGCCTGGTAGAAAATTGTATCCTGAGATGTAAGTCCATCCAAAAGTATCTTCCTGTGTTATTAGAAACAGGGATATATCAAGTGTCCAGTATAGTTTTTGCCGCTGGATATAAAAGCGGTGTGTAACTCTGTAAGCTCTGAAGAAGTTCCATGAAGTAAGTAAGTAAAATTGACTGACAATTTTGAAAAAAAAAAGCATTTTTTTTGCTAGAATACATATCCAATATATATATATATATATATATATATATATATATATATATATATATAAACTAATTTCTTTATCAGTTTAGGCCGATATATATTCTTCTACATATTTTTGGTAAAATAAATCGCAATAGGCGTATATTGATTGGTTTGCGCAAAAGTTATTGTGTCTACAAACTATGGGATAAATTTAGGGACTTTTATAGTTTTCAATCCTTTTTACTAGTAATGGCGATCTGCGATTTTTAGCGGGACTGCGACATTGCGGCAGACAAATCTGACCCCAAATTACACTTTTTTTGGGACCAGTGCTATAAAAATCCACTGATCAATGTAAAAACGACACTGGCAGGGAAGGGGGTTAACACTAGGGGGCGATCAAAGTGTTAACGGTGTTCCCTGGGTGTGTTCTAACTGTGGGGGGGGCTGCCAGGGACATGACAGAGATCACTGGGAACAGTAGATCTCTGACATGTCCCTGTCAGAACTGGGATTTCCCTTGTTTACAAGGGCAGATCCCCGTTCCGCCTCTGTACTAGGTGATTGCGGGTCGCCGGCGGACATGAAGTCCGCCCGACCCGCGGGCACACATGCCGCAGTGGGCGCCCGCCCGCAACTATGCCTGCGCAAACCCCCGTACAGCTACGGCGATTTGTGCAGGAGAGCCAACCTGCCGCTGTATATCGTTACTACCAAAAAAAAACAGATCCTGTTCCCTTAAAGCATGTTATACAGCACAGTTTCTTGTGCTGTGTCGTTTGGCCCCCTTTATACCCTAAAAAACCTGGCTGATCCTACCTGGCTATGCCCTATCCTCTGCAAACAGACCACGACAATCATGGCTGCTGAGCCCTGACATTGTAGTCCGTTTGCGTGATTCCGTCAGCCGCAGCCCTGCTATCTGCAGCTCTCCTGTGTCTGTATATCGTCTGTGTCTCTTGTGTCCTCCTCCCCTCCCCCCGCCTGTACAAGTGCCCGCCCCCTGCTCCTTCTGATGGCAAATCTGCTACCAAATACCTCTCTGCACCATTATAAGAAGTTTCCCTGTGCCTGTGTTCTGTAAAAAATCTGCCCGATTGTACCTGTATGAGCTCCGCTCCTGCCGCTCAGCTGATGCGCGTCTCTCCTCTCTCCCCCTCCTCCTCGGCTGATGCCAGTGGGAGGGCTCGGCCCCGCCCACTGCAGCTGTGAGCCGGAGAGACAAGAGAGGAGAGGAATCAGCTGAGTGCCCGGAGCGGAGCTCATCTCCTACAGCTACACTCGAGCAGATTTTTTCCAGAACAAAGGCAACAACCACTTTAAATGAGTCCTATGTTTACCTTAGTCAAACATTAACACCTCCTATATGTGCACTCATTGAAAATAGTTAGACCATACCACCCTTTACTATAATAATAAGGAAAATAATAATAGAGTGATACCTCGGTTTCCAAGTAATGCGGTATACGAGCGTTTCGCAAGACGAGCTATATTTTTTTTTTTAAATCCTGACTTGATTTGCGAGCGCTGTCTCGCAAGACTCAAGCCATTGGTGTATGTATTACCGTATGTGGCCAGAGGTCCGGGGGCGCTGGAGAACTCAGACGCTCGGAGACACTCCAAGCTGGGTGGGGCGGGCGTAACGTGCATCGGAGCACTCAAAAGTGTCAACAGTTCCTGAGCGTCACCAGCGTACCCACACCTCTGGCCACATACAGTTCTTCCCACACCAGTAGTGGTTGTGGAACGAATCATCTGAGTTTCCATTATTTCTTATGGGGAAACTCACTTTGATATACGAGTGCTTTGGATTACAAGCATGCTTCTGGAACGAATTATGCTCGTAATCCAAGGTATTAATGTATTCATTTCCTCCAGTGGTTTTGTGACTTATATTATATTTGACTTTCCTTGATTTTCCTGCATCTTGTAGACCGATTCTCCTCTAGTAATCCAGATGGGGAAATGTTTATGGATCTTTAATGATCGTTTTTCCTTCATATTCCAGCAAACATTCATAAAGCACATTTCCCAACTAATTTATTCTCTACCTGCAGGAAAACGCCTGGAGCCATTTGGTCAGCCTATTTTGTGCTAGGTGGAAGCGTGCCTAGAAAATAATGACAAGACCAGTAATCATAAACATTCCACAATCCTGATAATACATTGTCAACAACAGGTTCCCCCAGCCACGTGGGCAGCTTCTCACATGAAATCTGTCACTTCGGTTTTAGTAGCTGGAATGGCATGAGCAATAACAGGTTTTAATATTATTTGTGTGATCCAGGGTGGGGTGCATGATGGGTAATATCAGCAGACACATTTGACAGAAACTGGGATTTCTAAGAATAACATTCCTGATTTTAAGGTCTAACTCCATTAAAAGCTTTTTATTCTTGACACATCTCCAGCAAGGACACTGACAAAAACACTTTTTCTTGTCCACCGAAGGACACAAAAAGTCCTTCTCTTTCAGGTTATTCTGCCACCTACAGGAAGATGGATGTCAAACAAAAAAAACTATAGGCCAGCCCAGAATAACCCCTCCTACTACCTGCAGGGCTTTTCTTCAGCGGGAACGCGGGGGGGAGGGGACGCAGTTCCGGCACCTACTGCATTGAAAGTATGTAAAGGCAGGAGGTGCTGGAGTGTGCTGGATGGTCCATTAATGTTAGCTGCTAGGGGGATCTATTGTTGCTGGGGGAGTATAATGTTGCCGGTGAGGGGTCTATCGTTACGGGGGGGGAGGGTCATTTTTGCTAGGAGGGAGCAGTCTGTTATTGCTGGCTACTGGATAGTCAATTAATGCTGGCTGCTCAGTGATCTTTTGTTGTTGGCGGAGAAATCCTCTCAGGGGGTTTATTTTTGCCGGGGTTATCTTGTTGCTAGGGTCTATTGTTGCTGGGGTTATTTTGTTGCAGGGGGGATCTATTGTTGCAGGGGGTGGATCTATTGTGGGAGGCTATTGTTGCTGTCTGCAGGGGATTTTTTTTACTGCTTTTCTTGTTATCAACAAACAAATTCAATACAAATTGCTTAGCACCACAAAATGATACCTGATTCTGTATTCTCTAAAAAGGGGCAATACTGGGTGATGGTTAGGGGGTGGAATTAGGGAACGGTGCTTGGAGGTGGGTGGGGGGCAGAGACGAGGGTTGACTCAGAAGGAGGAAGTCTCACACCTATTCCCTGAGAAAAAAAAGCCCTGCCTACATGTCTTGTTTCTTTGCTAGTGTCCAATGAGGTTGTCTTTTCTTCTCTTCAGCTCTTCTGTGTAAAAGACTAATTATTAGATTTTTGCTAGCAGATTTTTTTTTTCTTTTAATTTTTAGATCAAGACTCTTATCTACATTGCTGTTAGAGCTGGTATCTTCAATTGCAGCAATCCGTTCTCAGCCTGACTCTGGAGTAGTGCTATGTCTGGACCCATAGAGGGCTCTCGTAGTCCAGAACTGTCCAGGACTTTCCCTGCCTCTGAAGACCCATTCTGAGAGCTGGCCTGATCAGGCTGAGCATTGGGATCTACTTTGGTCACTGGGCACCTCTGAATTTCCCATTTTCCGTTGGTTTTCAAGGGTTAAGCCTTTGGGACTGAACACTGACTTCATCTGCTGGGTGGAGTGTTGCGCATGCTTTGCCACCATTTAGAGTGAAGGATGCAGCTCCCTGCTGCTGCTCCAATTTTTGATTGTCCTTTAATGCTGCCCACCTACAATGACTGTGGTTACCTCTGATTATCCTGCCCTCACCTGCTATCAGCGTTTTGTGAGTATCTGAGCCCTGCATTGCTTAACCACTATGGGGTCGCAGCATGCCTAATGGATATGGGAGGTAACAACCCTGCACTAACTGATGCCCCCCCCCCAGCTCACATTCTACTAATGGCTCCAGTGCTGCTGGAATTATGTTGCCCTCTAAAGGTCCATACACACGCTTTCAACGCGAGTGTATGATAATTTGATCATTACTACACAGCTTTCATGCAAAATTATGGGACAAGCACGGAATTATTTCTCGTATGATACCAGAACATATGATTTTCGTTCAACCCCTTCACTCTGACCATGCACAAATATGCAGCCCCACTGGACTAGGCTTTTTTTCCATGGGGCAGCATATTTGCGTATCTCCCTTTGTGATGAGCACAAGAGCACAGAGCCTGGAGTCTTTTTGGGACCCGGATCTCCTGATTCCTGGTCACCTGAACGCTGTGATAGCCTCTGATAAGTCACTGTGAAGCCCGCCCCTGTGTTTTCTTTCTCTGTCAATGGAGGAGAGAGATGCATTGTATCTCTCTCCTTGGCGAGAAAAAACTGTGTGTAAAAAAATAAATAAATAAATAAAATTAAAAAAAAATACCTAGATCAAGGTTTCATCTCGGTCAGGGTCAGTATTTTTTTTTTCTGGTATCGGTGTCAGTGTGTTTTAGGTAGGATAAAAAAAAAAAAAGCAAAATGGTTACTATTGTTTTTGGGCCATACTACAGGTACAAACAACAATTAACATACACATATGTGGTATTACTGCAATTGTCAGCCGCAGGAAAATTTAATTTGGGTTGTTCCTGGATGGAAGGTTATGGTAGTAGCAAGGAATATACAGCCAATTTTTTTTTAAATATATATATATATATATATATATATATATATATATATATAAATATATATAAATTTTGGACCAGTTTTTCTTTGATAAAAAAAAAAAAATCAGGAGATATCCTTTCCCAATTACCACCAAATGAAAGCCCAATTTGTCCTGAAAAAAATGCGGTATAATCCATCTGGATGGACAAAGTAGTGATGATATGTACAGTTTTACTAACACATGTCAATGTTTCAAAATTGTGCTTAGGCATTTACATTTGTTTTACCCTTAGGTGCGAAGGAGTTAATCAGTACGGTTGTCGTTCGAAAATATAATACAATACAAAAATACAATACAATACATTACATCACTTCTGAATTTTTATTCTGTCGTATGAGAATTTACGTAAGTTTAGTAATCTCTTTATTTTTGATATGAAATTAGCATGCAAAAAAAAAAACGGATGATCATTCGTCCAATAATATTATCGTGTGTAGCAGGCATTAGAGTCTATCCCATCTTTGGAGTCTTCCTTAGCTTTTTTAGATGTGGCTAGCTCCTAGGTGTGGACCAATGCTGTCCCCAGTCTTTGATAATTTAGAGCCCCTAAAACTGCAGACTTTCCTGCTGCACCCACTTTTCCAAGCCTTCCTCAGTGGAGATTAGAAACACTCTGACAAGATGTTTGTTACCCCCAAGTATGTATTAGCCTTATACCTGCTTGAAGAAGACCATGTAAAAAAAAAGAAAGAAAACGTGGTCTGTCCCCACTATGGTTCCAGCAGTGTCCTGCTTAACAAGGCAACCACCATTCCAGTGAAGGATACACCTGCCTTTAAAGTGGCATCAATCCCAAAGTCAAACATTTTTTATTTTGCAGCTTACCAATTCTTAGATGTGATCGCTGTACTAGTTTTTTTTTAGGCTTTCTTTTTTCATCTGGTGATCCAGCCAGTAAGTCTGTTGTTTTTCAACAAAACTCTCCTGTAAATGTAGCAGTCAGAGTGTAGAGATCAACCAGGAGTGCATACAATGATCATGTAAAAGACTGTTGATGTAACTGTAGTGTGAGCTGTAGTTTGGCTTCAATGTGTTAGTGTACCTAAATCTGCTAGTACATCTAACACTCCCCTTCCCTCAGACTGACAATACTGCTGTCAAAAGGTGCCCCCTGTGCTTTCATCCAAAGTGGGGGCACCCTAATACAGGAGGTGTGTTCACCAAGTGAAAACAGAGGGGATAAGGCCGAAAAAAGAAAATGAATGCAGCCAACACATCTAAGGATTAGTAAGCTGCAACATATTACATTTTCAGTTTGGGGTTCTATACCGCTTTAAAGATCCAACCGATAAGCGGTTGGAAGCCTTCTCTAGAGCTCTGCTCTTGATTCAGGCCCTGCATTTTATCCCACCCTGGCTCTGACCCTCTAAAGCCAAAGCCACATACCTCGAAAGTTCATACCTCACTTGCCTTACCACTCTTGCAACATCCATCACCAATCCATATCCATCTTCAAACAAGGTCTAGGTCTCAAAGTCTGCCAAATCCTCAGATGCTTGGGTGTAGGAAATGGTTTCCAGGGTGTTAGAGAAATTATACTTTAAATGTCAGTTATGAAAGACGCCATTTTGTTTATCATGGCCTAGAAATAAGCTATGAATCTAGGATTGAGCTAAAACTAGTAATAAAATGGAGTCAGCAATACAATATGCTTGGATATGCAGTTTTCTGAATGTATCCTGTATTTTTGTGTTGGCTTGGGGAGTTTTCAAGTCAGTATCCTGTAACCATTGTTATATGAAGATAACAGTCTGTAACAGACACTTCCACCCTTCCTGTTGTGTCCAGAATAAAGTTGAAAATACATGAGACTGGGCATTTTAAGACAGGAAAGGGGGGTGTCCAGGGCTTATAAAAAAAGAGTATTCTCTTCAAAAATGACAATGACAGCATGAAGATGTAATGTTATTCATTTCTCTTGCATATGCAATAAATATTACCTTGATGCCCGAGGACGGTCTGAGATGGTGAAATTATTTCCCTAACAATTTGGTCCTTCGAAGAGCCGGGAGTCCCCTGAGAAGCACTGGCCAACAGTGACCGATGACCGTACGGCAAAACTGTAAGTCCTCCATCTCAAATTAGATGTTAAAAAGAGGCCGGTCCGCTGAACTAGTGCCTCCCGGGCAGCGACTTACCGGATCAGCACAAGAGACCGCTCTCGGGACAAGGTAAGATTTTTATTTTTATTTTATTATCAACCTTTTGTGTTAGACTTGATTAGGAATTTATTGAATAAGGGATTTGAATATATACATACAATATAGAGATTGATTGAATGTTTATCTGTTTCTGTCCTATCTGCTTACTCTTGTTGAGGGGAAATAAGTGGTCACGTATTCCCCGTATAGATCCGTCTGTGGCCATCCTGGATGGGCAGCCCTAGTGACTAGCCCGCGTTTTGGGAAGACGCGCTCAGGGCGACCTGGCGGCAGTTGAGCACTGCGGGTGTTCTCTCTTGTGTGTTCTTGTTTGTTTCTTCTGGTTAATTGTCATTTGATATAGGGGTATGGTCCCATACTAATATCCGGGTGCAGATAAAGGAAATTTGTCGATTGGATCTTAGATCCAGACAGCCTTGTAAACTGCAGAAAATCCCTTGGGGGACACATAAATACTCCTAGATCAAAACCTAAAAGTACCCCCTGTTGATACAAGGGTGTGGCCTGATAGCTTTCCAGGCATATAAATACCCTTGGATCAAAAATACTTCCAGATAAAGAACCCCCCGTTGATACAAGGGTGTGGCCTGATAGATTTCTAGGCATATAAATACCCTTGGATCAAAAATACTTCCAGATAAAGAACCCCCCCCCCCCCCCTCCGTTGATACAAGGGTGTGGCCTGATAGATTTCCAGGTAACAAACAGAGGACATTTGGCGGACCGCAGTGTTCATGCCAGCCTCATATGTTGTATTAATCCTGAGCAGGCACATAAATACCCTTGGATCAATGACTGAAATATTAAATGTTTTAATAGGATGAAAGAACAGTCTGGAGAATTCAGTCTCCTTGTAATTCTGTAAATGCTCTCTACAAGTTAGTGAAGTATTAAGTAATGATAAAAGAACAGTCGGGAGAATACAGTCTCCCCGTAATTCTGTAATTCTCTAAGACACCAGTGTTTTAGCAATACACAAGATCAGTAATCTAGAAGTGATATATCATGACTAGAAAGTCTGTGAGTGATTGCAAGTGATAAGATACTGTGTGCGTGTGTTGTGTCTTTGTGAGAAGACATTAACAAAAAAAGAGCTCCGGGTGCACGATAAACAAAGTAGGTATGATCCATGGAAAATCTGTTGGTGTGAATGAAGATGTTAAGTATATGTGTAGTCTAGACAAAGAGAATGTGACACTTCTTAAAATGTGGAAAACAAAGTATGATTTTGATGCGTTTTTAAATAAGGATTATTGTGTAATACTGTGTAGAAAGCTTAAAAATTATGCCGGCATGAAAATAAGAAAACAGAAGAAATTAGGCCTTCCCCAGGCAAAAAAATGGCTTGAGGAGGCTAACCATAGGTTAAATTCAGAAAACCATAAAAAGACTATGTTTTTGAACAAAGAGGAGGACAATAATATGACCGTCCTCTGAAGCTTAGTTCAGCAAGTATTGACTGAACAAAACGTAACAAACCAAATGCAACCTGACTCTCCACTGTTTGTTGTTCCCCCGGGTCACCCGCAGATGCAACCGATTCTCCTATGGCTGCAGCTAAACCCCCTCTCAAGATGACTCTTGCTGTCCAGAGGAGTCCACAAGGGACCCCCTTTACAGCAACTGTTACAAAATTATTCGGGGACCTGGGGAACCAATTGATATCCCCCTCAGCAGGGGAACAAACAGAATGTGGAGAGGAAGAATTTCCACTAATTGAAGTTCCCAACCCTAGGGCAGGACAAAATGTAGGTGGTATAGTAGTCCCCAACACTATGATGGTATATCGCCCCTGGACCCCCGAGGATGTTAAAAAAAAAAACTACTGAAGGGGTACCACATCCCAAGGTCAACATAGCTCAAATCAGGGATGGTATCATGGGAATGATTGCTACCTATCATCTTATTGGGAGGGAAATAGAGCAGAATATCAGACAGATCCTGGGTTCCGACTGGCATCATGTAGTGGGAGATTGGAGTGGATTAAACAATCAGGGAGTTGTGTTGCCTCGTGATGATGCAGCACTAGAAAACAGGAGAAATGCTCTTATAGCAAGGATAGAGAACAGAAGGATGGGAAACACCTGAACAAGGCCCCACATTCAGGACTATGCAAAAAAAAAAAAAAAAGAGAAGGGAGTGTTTCCTGTGAGGTAAAAGAGGTCATTTGGTAAAAGAATGTAGGTCAGAGAGGAAGAAGCATGACTAGATGTTGGTATGTCTGCAGAGAGAGAGATACAGAAGAAAATGATGAGAAAGAATCTGAAATTTTGGATGTGTGCGCTGTTGAAACTTGTTTGCATGCTAAAGTCAAGTCAGAAATAACCTTGGTTGTGAAGGGTAGATGGGTAACATCCCTTTGTGACACTGGGGCTTGTAGGACCCTAATACACCCACTGGATATGCCCCCAGGGGTAAAGAAAAAAGGTGTAGTATATGTGAAATCTGCAAATGGGTTAATGCACCAGGAGGCCGTGTCCGAAGGCCTTACTGTGGAAGATCCACAGACAGGTAAAAAGGCTCAGTGTAAAATTGTAATTTCAACTAAATGTCCTGTTAATTTGTTGGGTAGAGACATGTTGCACGCTCTTGATATTTCTGTCATACCAGTGGAGGGAGGTCTCAGAGCCCATCGGCTGTGTGAAAAACAAATCACAGCTGTGGATAATGAGCCCTGATACTGGTACAGCCTGGAATTTGCAAACGGAGGGATTAAATATACCCAAAACCCTGGCAGAAATAATTGATGAAGAGTCTTTGAGGAAAAGGTATAAGGTCCAGGCAAACCTCTATTGCACCATGTACTACAGAAAGATCTCTGGGCCTGATAAGTTCTATGAGAAACAGTTAATGAGTCTCACTAACACTGAAGTTCTATTAAAATGTCTGTACTGTGATAAGGAAGGAAATAGCGTGGCTACTTGTCTCCTACCATAGCCTATTCTGCAAATATACAGGCAGGATACTGTACCTCATGTTTCGGTTACCCAGAACCCCAAGGTATCATGGCATGAGCTAGGAGAACTTATCACGAACTGGGTCCAACTGACAGATGAGAAACTAAAATCCAGAGGGATTCAGAGGTATAGGAGGCATAAGGGAGAGAAAGATGGGTGGAGACTCGTGCAGGATTTACAGGCAGTCAATGGGGCCGTATTACCGAGGGCCCCGGTGGTCCCAGACATGCATGTCCTCCTGAACGAGCTCTACCCAGAGAACGAGGTATTTTCTGTTATTGAAAACAGTAATCCTTCTTTTCCATTCCCTTACACAAAGACAGTCAGTTCTGGGTTGCATTTATGTACATGGAAAAAAAAAGAGGTACACATACACTAGGTTATCCCAGGGATATTGTGAAAGTCCAACTATATTCTCACAAAGAATGTCCAATAATTTGTCTCGGTTTGTACCTCCCAGTGTGAGTTAAGTTCTCTTGTATGTGGATGACATTCTGGTAGTAATGTATGTAAAATTACCATGGTTCTAATGCATTTCCTCGCAGACCAAGGTCAAAAGGTCAGCAAAGACTAATTACAACAGTGGAAAGAAAAGGTGAAATGCCTGGGTTACATTTTATCTCAAGAAGGTAGACTTTTGCATGAGATCCGAAAAGAGGCCATCCTTCAAGTCCCCAAATCACATACCAAAAAAGAAATGATGTCATTTCTTGGCATGGCAAATGTCTGTAGAGCATGGATAGCAAATTATGCTATGGAGGTGGAGCCTCTTTCTGATCTCATCTATGGTTCACTAATGTCTGCAAAAGATTCCATTCAGTGGAATGTGCAAGCAGAGGATGCATTTACGAAGGTAAAGCACCTCATTGTGGGTTATGCTTAGCCTTCCTAATTAAAGTAAAACCTTTTATCAGACTGTAGATTGTAAGGAAGGATCTCACGGATGTTCCCTTTCTAGATGCTGACATTACCTTTTGTGTTGATGGGTCTTGTAAAAAGGACGATAAAGGGGTACATCAAACGGCATACGCTATAGTAACACATGACCAGGTCATTGAAGCCAGACCCCTTCCCAGTTCCTACTCTACACAACAAGCTGAAATTATTGCCCTATCCAGGGCCTGTAGTCTAGGGGAAGGGAAGAAAATAAATATTTATACAGACAGCCAATACGCTTTTTCTACTATACACATATTTGCCCAGCAATGGAAAAATAGGGGTATGATTACGTCCACAGGTAAACCAATCTCACATAGAGATCTTATCCTGGCCCTTCTAGAAAATGTACAGAAACCAACACAAGTGGCTATTTGTAAATGTACAGCACACAGAAAGGGAACAGATCCAATTACTCTAGGAAATGCACTAATGGACAAAGATCGCAAGGGAAGCTGCTACAGGACCGCAAAAAAAAAACCACACACATATACTATACAGGTCCCCAAGAAAATGATGAGGTACGGAAAGCTATTGATAAAACTTGGTTATCAGAAATGCAGAAAACATCACCGGCAGGTGAAAAACAAAAGTGGTTATCTAAAGGGGCAACGCTGGTCAATGGTATATACACGAGTACAGAAGGTAAACCCATCTTACCTACATCACTATTTAGATATGCTGCGTTATTGAGCCATGGGCAACCCCATATCTCATAAGGAGGGATGGTGCAGGTGATCAATAAGGTGTTCACAACATATGGGTTTACGAATGACTCTAGAGATTTTTGCCTCACATGTCCGCTTTGTACCAGATACCATGCTCAAGGTGCCCTAAGACCCTTAAGGAGGTCATTTCCCACAACCCTCTTATCCCTTTCACACGATATGCATGGATTTTATGATTATTGTTGTTTATAAAGTGGGCGGAAGCTTTTCCTATGACACACCCAAATGGGCAGTCAGTAGCCAAAGTACTTATTAAAAAGGTGATTCCATTTCATGGGATCCCCTCTGTGATTTACAGTGACAATGGCTCCCATTTTGTAAACCGAACAATACAACAAATTGGTAAATGGTACAATATTGAAAAAAAAAAAAAAAAACAGTGTCTACCACCCACAATCTGTGGGCACAGTGGAGAGACACAATGGTACCGTAAAGAGTAAACTAAGAAAATTGTTGAAGGAAACAGGGAAAAATAACTGGGTTTAGTGTTTGCCAATGGCATTGTTGAGTATAAGAATTACCCCTACTGCTAGAGGACTAACACTGTATGAAATGCTGTATGGTAAACCTTATTATATTCCCTAAAGAGGAAATAGACTTGACTTGTATAATAAAAATGTTCTCATAAAATATAACTGGGTCAGAATGTGTAAATGAGAAAAGAGCTACCCTAAGACTAAAATGCAAAGTATACCCCCATCAGTACAAGCATTACCAGGAAATTTTACTTGTTTTTCTAACAATGACAGTAATGGTACAAATGTTGGCACCCTATCCCCTGAATACTGTGCAATTACAACCCTTACTACAGACATTAAGTACCAACTAAAATGGTTTCAGGAACAGAAACGGCAATTGGCTGATGTTTGGTGTTTGTGTGGAGATAAGAGACTAAGACCCAGACTACCACCTAGATGGGGGGGTAGTTGTGCCCTTACCCGTTTGCTGCTTCCCTTTTATATAGTTCCTATGAGTGATAAATCAATGAAACTACCAGGTAAATACTTTTTTTTAAAGGAATTAAGCGAGAAACACCACAAGGATCATTTGACAACCGAGTGTATATAGGTGTTCCACGAGGAGTTCCAGATGGAATTAAAGCGCAGAATCAAATAACAGCCGGACTCACCTCACTCTTCATATGGGTCCAGCCCAACAAGAACGTCGACTGGATAAACTACATCTACTACAACCAGCAGAGGTTTGTGAATTACACCAGAGATGCTATCAAAGGCATAGCAGCACAATTGGACGCCACCTCTTTGACAGCGTGGCAGAACCGTATAGCGTTGGATATGTTGCTGGCAGAAAGGGGCGGGGTATGCAAAATGTTCGGCACCTTCTGCTGCACTTTTATTCCAAACAATACGGCACCTGATGGAAGTATCACCAAAGCCTTATAAGGCCTACAAATGCTATCCGAAGAATTAGCTGAGAACTCTGGTGTAGAGAACCCCCTGACAGGACTTTTCGGAAATGGTTTGGTAAATGGGGTGATCTTGCAAAAAGTTTGCTTATCTCTATTGTCATGGCAGCCGCAGTTCTTACATTGTGTGGATGTTGCTGCATTCCCTGTATTAGGGGAATTCTTCAAAGACTGATTGACACATCTTTTTTTTTTTTTTTAAAGAAAGAACATGTTTATTCGTATTCATGGCAGACATAGAAATCTTGTACAACATACAGTTACAGACGTGAAATGTATTGCAGAATAAACAAAGATGTGTTCACAATGTGTCTAAGAATTGTCATTAGCATAATATATTCCATACTATAACCTGACATAGGAGCTGCAATCACATTTACTGATCCTATTACGATATCATATCGTACATTGGAATATGAAAGTATTACAACCAATATAGAATAGCATACTTGCACTATACCCCTGTAACACGCCCACATCAAGCTATTCCGTGCAAGTCTCACTAGCCTCAAGCCATTTATCCCACACTCTATTATATTTGCCTGGGCATCCTCTATGCTTATAAAGCAATTTTTTGTTGGGCAGTGATTTATTAATTTCAGCAAACCAATTTTGAGTTGAGGGAGCATGGGATCGCATCCAGTATTGAGCGATTACTTTTCTGGCACAGAAAAGAGTTTCCTGTAAGAATGTGGCTTGGTATTTCTCGATTGTGACATCTGGGAGCAGTCCCAGAAGGCACAGTTTGGGATCCACCTGCACTGGGGAACCCATTTGGTCGTGTAGGAATTTGATAACTTGCGCCCAATAACTCTGGATATGTGGGCAGGACCAGAGCAGGTGGAAGAAAGAACAAGGGTTGTCTGCACACCTTGGGCAGTCAGGACTCTGGTCTGGGCGAAATTTCGCTAGTCTGGCCGGCGTAAGGTAAGATCTATGGACTATGTACAGTTGGGTAAGACGGTCAGATAGTTTAGGAGACACTTGTTTAATATTTTCCAATACCTCATCCCAGTCCGAATCATCTATGGGTCCAATATCTACCTCCCATCTGAGCTTAGCTGTGTCAACAACCCTCGCTACCGTGCGTGTGCGTATAATGGTGTATAGGGTGGAAATTAATTTCTCGGGATCCTCACCCATGACTACGTCAACCATAGGTAGCATTTGTATATTGGGGAATTCTGTCGCAAATTGGGTGTTTAAGGCGTGCCTTAATTGGATGTATTTAAATTTCATGAGTGGGGATAGTTCAAACTCTTCTTGTAGCGATTGAAAGCTTCTTACACCCAGAGGGGAGATCACCTGAAACAGATATATTATACCCTTTGTAGCCCATGTAGTCGCTCCTGGCAAATGCTTCAGTTCTGGTAGTTGTGGATTGTGCCATAATGGTGTATGTGAGTGGAAAAAATCCGCCCCGACAAGTTTGAGTGCGCCCTCCCATACGCTCTTGTGTTGATGCAGCAGGGGGTTCCGAGCAGCCCAGCCCCCCCTGTTGCCTCTGCCTCTGAAGATCACCTGGAGGGGGGAGTGAGCAGCTGAGTTTGGTTTCCTGCAAATCAAAGTTTGATATCTAGTGGTGTCAGTTTTGTGGAGATGGTATAGGTGTGAAAGTTGTGCCGATATATAATATGCATGTAGGTCTGGGAGGGCCGCACCTCCCGAAGAGGTCGGGTTCTTCAGAGTGTGCCACGCCAACTTGTGTCGGCTGGTTCCCCAAATAAATGAATTAAGTATATGTTCTATTACTTTAAAGGTTTTAAGAGGAATAAGCACTGGCGAGTTCCACATTATGTATAGGAATTTTGGAAGGAGCACCATTTTGAATAGATTAATCCTACCCATAATTCCCAGTGGGAGTTTTGCCCAAGCTTGTGTACGCAGTTTTAAATATGCGAGTAGTGGCTCAATATTATTGGGGAGAAACTCTAGGGGCTCCCTGGTGATCTGTATACCAAGATATTTGAAAGACGCCACTCTTTGTAAAGGAAGGGATGCGGAAAGGTGTGTAGGTGCAGTTGGGTCCAGTGGCATGATTTGTGATTTGGTCCAGTTTATACTCAAGCCTGAGTGTTTACCAAAGTCTTCGATGGTCTGTAGGGCAGCCTGGAGAGACGGGCCTGTATCCTGCAGGTACAGCAGCATGTCGTCTGCATAGAGACTCACCGTCTCCACCAGGTTCCCCACCCTAAGACCCTGAACGTCTGGATGCTCCCTGAGGGATATAGCCAGAGGCTCAGCTGCCAAGGCATAAAGAAGTGGGGAGAGTGGACACCCCTGTCTGGTTCCACGTTGTAGTGGAAAGGGTGTCGAGGTCCTCCCATTCACAAGTACAGTGGCCTCTGATGAGAAGTACAATAACTGGACCCACTTGGTGAATTTGGGGCCAAAGCCGAAACCCCTAAGGCACTCCCAAAGGTACTCCCACTCCACGGAGTCAAAAGCCTTGGCGGCATCTAGTGCCACCACTGCTCTGTCCCCGACTGTGTCATGTGCCGCTTGAATATTAATATAGAGCCTACGGAGATTCATGGCTGTATTTTTCCCAGGCATGAATCCCGTTTGGTCGGGATGGATTATGGATAGGATAATACGGTTCAGGCGGATAGCTAGTATTTTGGCTAGAATCTTGATATCTGCCTGAAGGAGCGAGATTGGACGGTAAGACTCTGGGTATTGTGGGTCCTTGCCAGGTTTGGGAATCACTACAATTACTGCTTGCCTAAGGGATTGTGGAAGAGATCCAGTCTCGAAGATATGCTTGTATAGTTTTAATAGTTCAGGCACTAGGACTTCGGAATAGGAAGCGTAAAAATCTAGGGGAATACCATCTCGCCCAGGGGCCTTAGCTGGGGCTAACGAAGCTATCGCGGCTACTATCTCATCAGACGATATTGGGGCCTCCATTTCTTGCATCTGGGACTCTGACAGTTTGGGAAGGGGTATGTTCTGGAGAAAAGCCTGGGTCTCTTGCGCTGCAACCCCGACCTTGGAAGAATATAGATCAGCGTAATAACTACGAAATATGTTTGCCACTGTGTCTGGGTCAGATGTTGTTGTGCCCTGGGGGTCTTTTAGAGAGACCACCACCGGGGGGTTCGTGTCTTGCCTTGCTAGATATGCCAGGAGTTTGCCCGCCCGTTCCCCCTGTTCAAATACCCGTTGTTTAGAGAAGAGAAGCTTCTGGTTGGCTTTTTCAAAGAGGAGTTGGTCTAGCACTCTCGTTCGTAATTTAAGAAGGGATGCATTGGCGGGCGTGGGGTCTAGGTTGAATTCTCTGGTGTCGTTGTCTAGTTGTTCGGTGGCCTGTGTCAATTTGATTTTGGATGTGGTTTTTAGCCTGTTAATACGATGGGAGATAATTGTACAGACATGTAGTTTAAACGATTCCCATATCATATCCATAGGGGCGGTGTCACGGTTCGTATTGAAATAGAATTGCCATTCTGAGCTAATGTCCTCCTGGTCCTCGAGTAGTGAGAGCCAAAAGGAGTGCAGCCGCCAGGTGCGGGGCCCCGCGGGGGGAGCAATGCGCAGGGTGGCCCAGCAAGGGGCATGGTCCGATAGGGATCTAGTGTGATACCCAGATTCTGTGAGGGATGGTATAAGTGTGTCTGAGAGCAGTATTAGGTCTATCCGGGACATAGAGGAGTGTGTCGCCGAAAAGCATGAGTAGGCTCGAGTGTGGGGATGTCTGTAGCGCCACGCGTCGGTCAAAGAAAAGTCACGCAGCAGTCGCCCAAATCTAGTGGTGTCCGGGGATAGGCTATCCTGTTGCGTGCGTAGTCTGTCTAATGAGGGGTTCATAACTTCGTTAAAGTCACCCAACCAGATAGCAGGTGTTGCTGGGTACTGTGCCATGTATGTTAAACCTTCAGTAAGAAGGCTAGAGTTGTATGGTGGGGGAATATAGAAGGCCATGAGTAGGTATTGCGAACCACATATTGTACACTGTAGAAAAATGAACCTGCCCTGGGGGTCAGTCCGCACCGACAATATGCCAAACGAAACTGATTTGGCAATGAGTATGGATACTCCTCTAGAGTGCGAAGAATGGGTGGCGTGATACGCCCAGCCTATCCACGGGCGCTTCATCGCCAACTGAAGTTGGCCTGTGATGTGCGTTTCGACCAGCACCGTAATGTCTGCCCGATACGACTTGAGGCATCCGAAAATTGCGGTGCGCTTAACCTTGTCACGGATTCCTCTGACATTCCAAGTCAGAAACTTGATGTCAGTCATCCTCCAGCAGACATATAGCGTGGTGGGAATGGTGCAAGACAACTTCCCAGGGCAAGTTCATATACATTCAATACAATAAATCTGAATTTGTGAAATCTTATCAGTGCTAGGTGCAATCTATGTTCACGTTCCTTGAGTTGCATAAGAATAATGTCCATGTTCTTTAAAAGCAATAGTAACAACAAAAACATTTCCCCGACCCCCCACCCAGTCCTCAGCCACCCCAACCTGGCTGGGACATCAATCCCATAACTAGTGTCACTACCTTTGAACATATTGCAAATTGTATGAGCCAAGGTAGTGCACAACACCCCTAGCAGCCACAGTGAGAACCTATCCGGCTACACTCACGGCTTAGGGTCAAACCTATTAGTAAGGGCAAATAAACACTGGGTTATTATCGGGAATGAGAGACGTTCTCCCTTCCGGTTGTGGCATATAGACATTGTAATCAACCTGTATTATATTGCATGGGTGAAAGGCTACCCCCTGTGTATCGCGTTGTATCTTCTGATCTTCTCCTTGCCTTTTCGTGGGTGAAGAGTTGGCATAATTGCCTATGGAGTAGGAGAAAGGGCCGCGTGGGTGCAGTTCATCTCCATGCATATATTTCCTTGAAGTGGAAGAGTTCAAAAGTTCAGGGCCCGGCAGTTCTCTAGGTTAAGTCCCGTGATCTGTGTATTGGTTTCAGTATGCCATAGTTTATGCATATCTGCAATATGGGTACTGTTTCGGGCGCTAGATTATGTAGTGAGCAGTTCACTGAGCACCAACATATCCTGGGATTCGGATATAGATTTCAAGCGTGAGGTAACTGCGTCTGACATTGCCAGGCCTCCACATCTTAGAGAGAGTTAGGCGAGGGTAAAGTACATATGGATGCGACCAGTTGGAGTCTTTCACAGGGTCATAACTTTACATACCGTTGCCTGGAGATCAGTCCTGGGCCGGACGGTTCCGTTCAGCATCGCGATGGTCCAACCACTCCGATGCCTGCACGGGTCCTCAAAGAAGTAGGCACGATCGTCTCCAGCCACGCGGAGTCGGGCGGGGTAAAGCATAGCATATTTCAGTTGGTGAGCTCTAAGGCGCTTTTTAACATCCAGGAACCGGGCCCTCTGTTTCTGTACTTCGGCGGAGAAATCCGGAAAGGCCGATACATGACCCGACTGGAACGGGATATTACCTTTTAGCCTGGCAAGGCGTAGTACAGCGTCTCGGTCCCTGAAATTTAGTAGCTTCGCGATAAACGTGCGCGGCGGGGCCCCTTCAGGTGGGCGGCGCGCCGGCATACGGTGAGCCCGCTCAACTACGAAAGTCCCAGAGAAGGCCTCTCTGCCATACGTGGAGATTAGGAGTTTTTCAAGGAAAGTGGCTGGATCTGATCCCTCTGAGCCCTCCGGGAGGCCAATAAAGCGTAGGTTGGATCTACGGGCGCGATTTTCCAAATCGTCATGCTTCTGTGCCAGCATCTGAATTTGGCGCTTTAAATCTTCCTGGGAGTGTTGCAGGGGATAAAGTGTGTCTTCCGCCCGGCCGATTCTGGTCTCTGTCTCTGTAACTCTTTCCCTGAGCTTGGTCATGTCATGCCTAATGAGAGATATGTCCACTTTAACCTCTTCTATTTTCGTTGTGAGGGTGGATTGGCATAGGGATATCGCCTCAAGCACCTTGGCTGTATCAGCCGTCCCCTGGTCAGCTTGGGGAGCTGCATGCTCTGATGAGGAGGCGCCATCTTGTCCCTCATGGTCGCGTTCCGTTCTTCGGTACCTGTCTAGAGAAGAGGAGGCGGCTGTGTTCCTCTTTGGCGGAGACATGTTCCAGGCTGTATCAGCTTCGGATTCGCGGGAGTACGGGAGAAATGACTGATTCGGGTCTTCAGGATATCGGGTAAAGGATCTGCCACAAGCGGAGCTCTGGTCACTCACGTCCTATCTCATTCCCGTCCAGGCCACGCCCTATGATTGACACATCTTTAACAAAAACTATGCTGCTCCAGAGCGACACGGAACTATACTCGGAACCTGATGATGAATTTACAACTCTCGCTAAGGACTTATCTGTCTAAATGATAATACCTGGTAAAATGAAAAACCTGAATATTTGAAGTATTGACATTATTAGTATAAAAGGAGGGAGATGTTAGAGAAATTATACTTTAAATGTCAGTTATGAAAGACGCCATTTTGTTTATCATGGCCTAGAAATAAGCTATGAATCTAGGATTGAGCTAAAACTAGTAATAAAATGGAGTCAGCAATATAATATGCTTGGATATGCAGTTTTCTGAATGTATCCTGTATTTTTGTGTTGGCTTGGGGAGTTTTCAAGTCAGTATCCTGTAACCATTGTTATATGAAGATAACAGTCTGTAACAGACACTTCCACCCTTCCTGTTGTGTCCAGAATAAAGTTGAAAATACATGAGACTGGGCATTTTAAGACAGGAAAGGGGGGTGTCCAGGGCTTATAAAAAAAAGACATGTACCACAGTATTCTCTTCAGAAATGACAATGACAGCATGAAGATGTAATGCTATTCATTTCTCTTGCATATGCAATAAATATTACCTTGATGCCCGAGGACGGTCTGAGATGGTGAAATTATTTCCCTAACACAGGGGCTTCAAGCTACATTATTACTTCCAGTCCCCTCCTCTGTTTTTTACCTCCAACCTTCCTGCGTCACCACACAGATTAGCAGATGGCCTAACTCTTTTGAGTTACTGCCCCAGTTCCTGGGTCATACAGTAAGGCCCCCTTCACACTGAGGCAGTTTTCAGATGCTTTAGCGCTAAAAATAGTGCCTGAAAACTGCCTCCTATTCATTTAAATGGGTGCTTTCACACTGGGGCGGTGCTCTTGCGGGACGGAAGAAAAAGTCCTGTAAGCAGCATCATTGTGGGACACTAACAGTAGATGAGATCCTGTTGAGAAAATAGTCAGCACAGGCTCAGCTAGACAATGTGGCCTTGTCTGTTCAGAGATATATGTAGCAGATGCCTGCAATTCCCATGACCCCGCCAAGCTGGCCGGAGCAATGTACACAGACTTTCCAGCTTGGGTTAGGGAGAAAGCAACTGTCAGTGTCTGCATTGGTTTTTTCACCCCCCTCCTTCTCCCTGTTTCACTGACCGAGTCTAATCTAATATGAGCTCACACAGAGCTGTTCATTCTGTAGCTTCCCCTGTGCTCCTATTGGCAGGAAGAAGAAAGCCAATTAAAAGGCACAGTTACATCAGCCAATCAGAGAGACTGCTGCAGGAAGCAGCTGCAATGGATTCTGGGACATGCAGTTCCCTCACAAAATGGCCCCATAGACTGGTATACAGAGAGGAACTACAAAGCCCTTCATGCTCTGTACAAAAAAGAAGCTGAGGACTCCATTTTGTGTCCTGAGGGAATTTCAGTCATGATGAGGCAGTGAGGGAGATCAGACCTGTAGGAGAGATGCTTTCTCTTAGATGATCTCCCCACGCAATTCAGGCCTCCACCACCAGTCGGGACATCCAGCCTGAGAGAGGGGGATTCCAGGTGCATATGGAGGAACTCCAGTGTGAGGTGACTAGACACCAAGAAAGCCTGCTGTTCTAGGACGTTCGTTTGGTCCTTGATCACAGGATTTGGTGAGAGGGCATTTCGCCCATCTGCAGGGAACAGAGACACTGCACCATAGGAGGAGTATGAACATTGTATACAGACGACATCGTTGCTGGTAGTCATCTTGCTGACACTTGTAGTACCACAGGGATAAGGTTATCCATTTCTGGGACACTGTATACAGACATCATTGTCCTCTCACCTTGCTGAGGAGGATCCTGCCTGTTTCACTTGATGAGCTGGGCCAGTTGTGTTGTTTGGGCCTGCTATACAGGAGTTTAAGTGCACTAATGAAAGTGGCTAGCTGAAGACACCAAATCTTATCTTTTCCTCAAAAGGACTAAAGCTACTAGTGCCATACGGATCACACACATATTCAGGGCTCTGCATATGCATTGGGTGTGTGGGACAGTTTATCTAAAAAGTTAAGCCATTACCTGTTGACTTGTATAGTGTTTAAAGTTGGGCCTGTGGTGTCAGGGGACAGGAGAGAGAGGCCTGACACAAAGGAAGTCATTCCTCTGCTCTCCTCCTGCCTGGACTCATAGAGCTAACCTGAGTAAAGGTAACCAATCCAATGTAAAGTGTCACACTGTGCTTTTGAGTGTGCTTCTGCTCTTGGGGACATTCTCAGGTTTGGAATCCCCTGAAAGCAGCTTGAATATAGGATTGAGAGCTATATTGCTCTTAATTCTCAGTTATTGTTCTCTAGTTGATTAATTGAATATATACTGTTACTGTCTGTCATCTTTCCACAGAAATTGTGCAGTAAAGACCATTTCTGTGTTTTATCATAACGTTTGTGTTTCTCATTGGTCACTGCACTTACAATATTGCCAGGTATGCCAGAGGGGACTGAGATTGTTATTAGGGTTAAGGGGCAGAGTAATGGACTGAACAAACAAACCAGCTCCTATGAGGGTATCGCTATATATATATATATATATATATATATATATATATATATATATATATACACACACAGTATCTCACAAAAGTGAGTACACCCCTCACATTTTTGTAAATATTTTATTATATCTTTTTATGTGATTACACTTTGCTACAATGTAAAGTAGTAAGCAGGGGCGGACTGACAACTCATGGGGCCCCCGGGCAATAGGAGATTTTGGGGCCCCCCAGCGAACTGCATGCTGTGGGGGGCACTCCATAGGTGGGAGGGGCGAGGAGCAGCGAAGAGGGACCCGAGAAGAGGAGGATTTGGGCTGCTCTGTGCAAATCCAACTGCACAGAGGAGGTAAGTATGAAATTCTTGTTATTTAAAAATAAATAAAAAAACAATCCCTTTAATTAAAACCAGCAACTGTTGAGACAACACCTGGGTCAGGTCTATGTACAGTATAGTGTACAGAGTGCGGGAGTCAGGAGTAAGTAACAAACAAAACAACATATAGAGTACAGCAGTCGGGATGAGCGCCACGCTCAAATCAGAGTCCTCCCTTACACCAAAGTCCCAACATTCTCCCTATACATGACAGTCTGCAGAGTCAGTCCTCCCTTACATCAGAATCTCCCCTTACGACAGAGCCCCCACAGTGGCACCCTACAGCAGAGCCCCCAGAGTGTCGCCTTTTATCGGTGTCCCTTTACACACACCTTTGCACCTTAGTGCTTGGTGAGGTAGGCAGCTGGCTGGAAAAGGCTTTAAAAAAAAATCCACTTGTTGCAGCCTCTGAACTGCCCAAGTTGTCACTGCACAGGTGTGCGCCCAGACCTGCTGCCGGTTCCGAGGCCGAGCTCAGCAGTTCACCAATCAGAAGGCTCCAAATGGCATCAAGTGCATTTTTCATGGGTACGGGATTGTTAGAGCGATTTCTGTTGAGCGGCAGTGGGCACACATGGATCATACGGTATACACACACAGTATACACACAGACACACACACAGTATACATACAGACACACACACAGTATACACACAGACACACACACAGTATACATACAGACACACACACAGTATACACACACAGTATACACACAGACACACACAGTATACATACAGACACACACACACAGTATACATACAGACACACACACAGTATACAGACACAGTATACACACAGACACACACAGTATACATACAGACACACACACAGTATACATACAGACACACACACAGTGTACAGACACAGTATACACACAGACACATACACAGTATACACACAGACACACACACAGAATACACACAGACACACACACAGTATACAGACACAGTATACACACAGACACACACACAGACACACACACACAGTATACACACAGACACAGACAGTATACACACACACAGTATACAGACACAGTATACACACAGACACACACACACACAGTATACACACAGACACACACACACAGTATACAGACACAGTATACACAGACACACACACAGTATACACATAGACACGCACACAGTATGCAGATGCAGTATACAGACACACACACACAGTATACACATAGACATGGGGACACACACACACGGTATACAGACACAGTATACACACAGACACACACACAATATACAGACACAGTATACACAGAGACACACGCACAGTATACACACAGACACATGCACAGTATACAAACACACACACAGTATACAGACACAGTATACACACACACACACACAGTATACACACACAGTATACACACACACACACAGTATACACACAGACACACACACACGGTATACACACACAGTATACATACAGACACACACAGTATACACACAGACACATACACAGTATACACACAGACACACACACACACACAGTATACAGACACAGTATACACACACACAGACACACACAGTATACACACAGACACACACACAGTATACACACAGACACACACACAGTATACAGACACAGTATACACAGACACACACACGTATACAGACACAGTATACACACAGACACACACACAGTATACACACAGACACGCACACAGTATACACACAGACACGCACACAGTATACACACAGACACGCACACAGTATACAGACACAGTATACACACAGACACACACACAGTATACACACACAGTATACACAGAGACACACGCACAGTATACACACAGACACATAGTATACAGACACAGTATACAGACACACACACACGGTATACACACACAGTATACACACACAGTATACACAAAGACACACACACACACAGTATACACACAGACACGCACACAGTATACAGATGCAGTATACAGACACACACAGTATACAGACATGGACACACACACGGTATACAGACACAGTATACACACAGACACACACAGCATACAGACACAGTATACACACACAGTATACAGACATACGCACAGTATAGACACATGCACAGTATACAAACACACACACAGTATACAGACACAGTACACACACACACACAGTATACACACACAGAGTATACACACAGTATACAGACACAGTATACAGACACAGTACACACAGTATAGACACAGACACACGCACAGTATACAGACACAGTATACACACAGACAGTATACACACAGACTACATACACATACACATTAGGCATATACATACACACACAGTATATACACACCAGCACTTTTCATTTAGAAATCAGTCTAACACACTGCTGCTGCCCCCATCTCCTGACATGCTGGGACTTGTAGTGCCCCAGCAGCTCACAGACACATTCAGTGGTAATACAGGAGAGGAGGATGATGTGTCTGTGTATTGGTGGGCAGGTAATCAGTAGGGAGGTGTAGCAGAAATTGGGGGAGAAGTTCAGAACATCCTTCCTCCAGTAGAAGTGCACTTCTCACACACAGAACAACGATCTAACAGGCTCAGTGACAGGAGCTCTGCTAGAGGAAACACAGCCTCCCCCTTCTGCTCACCAGAGAAAGCACTAATAAAACGACATTTAACTTAGCCAAGTGTCATCTTACCTTGCATCAGCCTGAAGTCCATCCCACACTGCAGGCTGTGTCCCCGCCTCCCTCTCCTCTCCTCCAGATGTCGGCGTATCCTGCTCTGTATTCAAAGAAGCCGCGTGGGGGAAGGGGGCGTGTACACTGTGTTCCCATTGGCTGAGGAGGTAGTGGAGGGGCGGAGCAGCTATAGCCTCCTAAATTTTACATCAAAATGATGTCGGTGTCAGACATTTCAGGGACAGATGTAAAAATACACAGATTTTTACAATCTGTCCCTGGTTTTACTGAGGCTGGCAACCCTGATGGGGCCCCCTAGTGGCATGGGGCCCTCGGTCGGTGCCCGAGTGCCAGAATGGTCAGTCCGCCCCTGGTAGTAAGTGTACAGCTTGTATAACAGTGTACATTTAATGTCCCCTCAAAATAACTCAACACACAGCCATTAATGTCTAAACCGCTGACAGCAAAAGTGAGTACACCAAATTGGGCCCAATTAGCCATTTTCCCTCCCCGGTGTCATGTGACTCGTTAGTGTTACAAGGTCTCAGGTGTGAATGGGGAGCAGGTGTGTTAAATTTGATGTTATCGCTCTCACTCTCGCATATTGGCCACTGGAAGTTCAACATGGCACCTCATGGCAAAGAACTCTCTGAGGATCTGAAAAAAAGAATTGTTGCTCTACATAAAGAAGGCCTAGGCTATAAGAAGATTGCCAAGACCCTGAAACGGAGCTGCAGCACGGTGGACAAGACCAAACAGCGGTTTAACAGGACAGGTTCCACTCAGAACAGGCCGCCATGGTCAACCAAAGAAGTTGAGTGCACGTGCCCAGCGTCATATCCAGAGGTTGTCTTTGGGAAATAAATGAGTGCTGCCAACATTGCTGCAGAGGTTGAAGGGGTGGGGGGGTGGGGTCAGCCTGTCAGTTCTCAGACCATACGATGCACAGTGCATCAAATTGGTCTGCATGGCTGTCATATTGATACGATTGAGGTTCCTGAGGCACTAGCTGTGAAGAGGCCCAATCACCAAAGAGAACTACCAGGACCGGGGTCCTATAGTGTGCTGGAGTTGCCAAGAACCTGGGCACCTGGCCGCCAGTTGTCTGCCAAACCAGGAACCTATGGATTACAGTATGACCCAGCAAAGCTCTTTTGTTGCTACACCAGGAGGAACCCCAGAACAGTCAGGCAGCACTGAGAAACAGATTTGTGTCATTAAAGCGGACGGTTGCCAGATGATTGCCTTGCTGGATTCCGGCAGTCTAGTAACTCTAGTGCATGCCAGTCTTGTGAACCTCCAAAAGTTGCAGCGACAGCTAATGGGCATTGTTTGTATTCATGGGGTTACCAAGTGCTACCCCACTGCCATTGTATCTATTGAATTTCCTTGTGGCACTATGAACCATGAGGTTGGAGTAGTCCCAAATCGAATGTATAACACTATCCTTGGACGAGACTACCCTTTTTTCTGGGACTTATGGGGAAACGCCAAGGGAGCAGGGCCCCCAGCTGGATCGGATTCCTACTGCCTGGAACCGCTGGAGGAGCAGAACGAAGAGACAGTCTGCATGTTTTCCTCTGGAGGTCCTTGCAGGTGACACACAGAGAACCCCCCTCTGGAGTTAGACTTGCCCATGACCCAAGAAAAGTTTGGCATGGCCCAGCTTAGGGACCCCACTTTAGCTAGGGCAAGAGAACAGGTAAAAGTGGTAAATGGGGTACCTCTAGAGTCAGGGGAGTTGGCTATATTCCCACATTTTGCTATGGAAAATGACCTGTTATACAGAGTGGATGAAATACAAGGAGAGAGACTGGAATAGTTGCTAGTACCTCAACCAGTACCCAGAGACAATCCCATTAAGGAACCCCTCAGCTAAGAGTATTGCTAAAGAGCTTTCTCTTATATTTTCATGTGTGGTATTCCTTGGGAGCTGTTAACTGACCAGGGCACGCCCTTCATGTCGAAGGTTACTAAAGAGTTGTATAAATTGTTTAAAATGAATCACTTACGCACTTCTGTGTACTACCCACAAACCAATGGTCTAGTGGAAACGCTAAAAGAACTGTTAAAGCGAGTGGTGGCGCAGATGGTAGGGGCTGGGACTGCCTCTTGCCCTCTCATGTTTGCTGTGCGAGAGGTACCTCAAGCCTCCACCGGCTTTTCCCCTTTCGAGTTGCTGTATGGCCAACATCCAAGGGGCCTATTAGATATAGCAAAAGTGTAGTGAAGCATATTGCTCAAATGCAAGACCGGATTGGAAAAGTCATGCCCATTGTTAAATTCCACTTGCAACAGGCTCAGCGGGCTCAGGCTAGAGTCTATAACTGTTCAGCCAAGATCCAAACCTTTAATCCCGGTGACAGAGTTCTTGTGCTGGTACCTTCGGTGGAGAGTAAATTTCTGACAAAATGGCAAGGGCCAGGGGCGTTGCTAGGGGGTCGCTTTTGGGGCTATAGCCCCGAATCTAGGGCCAATAGCCCCGAGTCTCTGCAAGGGTCCCCAAAGGGGAGGGGAGGCTCTCTGGGGACCCTGATGCAAGGGAGAGGCTCTCTGGGGACCCTGATTTTAAGGCAGAGGCTCTCTAAGGACCCAGATTTAAGGGGGAGGCCCTCTGGGTACCCTGATGAAAGGGGGAGGCTCTCTGAGGACTCTGATGTAAGGAGGATGCTCTCTAGGGACCCTGATGTAAGGGGGGACTCTCTGGGGACCCTGATGTAAGGGGGCTCTCTGGGGACCCTGATGTAAGTGGGGGGCTCTCTGGGGATATATACACACACACACACACACACACGTATATTACTGTATATACATGTGTATGCCTGCTCAAGCTTATGACTTTCTTTACTATGCTGCTATGGGCTCTAGCCCCAGATCTTTTGTAGACCTAGCAACGCCCCTGGCAAGGGCCATACAAGGTTGTAGAACAGGTGTGGGAAGTTAACTATAGAGTACATCAGCCTGGTAAAAGGAAGCCCTACCATGTCAATTTTTTGAAGCCCTGGAAAGACAGAGAATCCCTTATGGTCCAAGCACCCTTGAACATGACTACTGCAGGTCCTTCTACCCTGCCTGGGGTAGAGATTGCTGAGGCCCTGTCCGTAAGCCAAAAACAAGAGACCAAGGAATTTCTGCTAAGAAATAGGGAGTTCTCTGATCTTCCAGGGGTAAATTCAGTAATAAAGCATGATATTTTGACCGAGCCAAGGGTGAAAGTTAATTTAAAACCCTATCGCATCCCAGAAGCTCGGCCCCAAGTAGTCTCAGAGGAAATAAGGAGGATGTTGGATCTTGATGTATTAGAAGAATCCCATAGTGAGTGGTGTAGTCCAATCATCCTTATTCCCAAGCCGGATGGAAGCATCCGATTTTGTAATGATTTCTGAAAGCTAAATGAGGTGTCAAAATTTGACGCTTATCCAATGCCCAGGGTAGATGAGCTAATTGAGCGTCTAGGACATGCTCGATTTATCGCAACCCTGGACCTTACAAAGGAGTATTGGCAAATACCACTTACAGAACGTGCGAAAGAGAAGACAGCCTTTTCTACTCCTGAGGGGCACTGGCAGTATAAGAGGATGCCATTTGGCCTACATGGGGCCCCCGGCCACTTTTCAGCAGGTGATGGATCGTATCTTTAAACCCCACCAAGCCTATGCATCTGCCTATTTAGATGACATGGTAATTTTTAGTGCAGACTGGGAGAGCCACTTACCTAAAGTGCAGGCTGTTATTAACGCCCTCCGTGGTGAGGGTCTGACCGCCAATCCCAAGAAGTGTGCTGTGAGATTGGAGGAGGCCCAGTATTTTGGGTACATTATTGGCAGGGGGATAGTAAAACCCCAAGTCAACAAAAATCCAGCCAATCCAAAGTTGGCCAAGCCCTCTAAATAAAAAAACAGGTGAGGGCTTTTTTGGGGTTTGTAGGCTACTACAATTTTGCTACATTGGCCGCTCCCCTTACAGATCTTACCAAGGGGGGGGGGGGGGGGGAGTCCTCAGTGGTAACTTGGTCCCCAGAAGCTGAGAAAGCTTTCCAGAACCTAAAGACAGCCCTGTGTAATAGCCCTGTCTTAATCACTCCGGATTTCACACATGAATTTGTAGTGCAGACGGATGCTTCAGAAGTGGGATTAGGTGCATTGTTGTCCCAAGTGGTGAATGGAGAGGAACATCCCATAGCGTTCTTAAGCAGAAAATTGTCCCCTGCTGAAAAAAGATACGCCATTGTAGAACGGGAATGTCTAGTCATCAAATGGGCTCTTGAAAGTTTAAAATATTATCTGTTAGGGTGACAGTTTAGGCTACTAACTCACCATGCCCCTCTCAAATTGTTGGCCCAAAATAAGGAGAAAAATGCAAGAGTTACCAGATGGTTCTTGGCTTTACAGAATTTTTAATTTTTAGTAGAACATAGACCAGGTAGCCAACAAGCTAACGCTGATGCCCTCTCCAGAGTTCACAGTCTGTTTGCCCAAGGTGCTAACCCCCCCCCCCCGAGTTTGAGCAGGGGGGGGGGGGGGGGATATGTAGCTGGGTGCCTCTGAAACAGGTTAAAATGACAGGAAAAGTGATTTTTAGTGCTCTGGGTGGAAAAAGACTCCCAAGTCTGTGGACTGCAGTTTAACCACTTCAGCCCTGGAAGTATTTACCTACTTCCTGACCAGGCCATTTTTTGCAATACTGCACTGCCTCGCTTTAACTGACAATTGTGTGGTCGTGCGCTGTACCTCAAACAAAATTTATGTCCTTTTTTTCCCCCAGAAATAGAGCCTTCTTTTGGTGGTATTTAATCACCTCTGCGGTTTTTATTTTTTGCGCTATAAACAAAAAAGACCGACAATTTTGAAAAAGAAACTGTTTTTTATTTCTTTTTAATTTTTTTATCAGGGCTGCGTCATTGCGGCGGACAGATCGGACACTTTTGACACTATTTTGGAACAATTGACATGTATACAGCGATCAGAGCTAAAAATAGCCACTGATTACTGTATAAATGTCATTGGCAGGGAAGGGGTTAACACTAGGGGGCGAGCAAGGGGTTAAATGTGTTCCCTCAGTGTGTTTCTAACTGTGGGGAGGATGGGACTGACTGGGGGAGGAGACCGATCGCTGTTCCTAAGTACTAGGAACAGACGAATCTGTCTTTACTCCCCTGACAGAACGGAGATCTGTCTGTTTACATTGACAGATCTCTGTTCTGTCCTTCTGTCTTGCTGCTGCTCTGTATCATTGAGCTCACATCGGGCTCTTTGCTGCCACCTCTGGCCATTTCCTGCATGTGCACACCTCGTGTGAGCTGCCTGTACTCAGCGTAATGTATCCTGGACTGCAGCTCCTCTCTGTGTCTCAGCCACGTGTGAAAACAAGAACTGGGACTAGGAGGACCACCTTACAAGTGTGTGTGTGTACGTGGTGTACATGCCTGTGTGTGTAGGTTTGTGTCATATATATACACGTGTGGGGGGGGGGGGTTGCTGAGGCACTGAAGGTGGAATGGCTAGTGAGCAGATTTGGTGGGAAGGCCAGTGGACGGGCCATGGGGAATGTTGGTGGTCAGGCTCGGGGGGCCCAGGTCTAAAGCTGTGTAAGGGGCTCCACAATTTCTGATGGCTGCCCTGCCACCCGTTCACAGCCCAGCGCTTCAGTGAGCGAGGAGGGGGCAGAGCGGAGAGCTACTGATTGACAGTCAGCAGCTCTCTGCTCACGGAGCTGTGAGAACCGAACAATCGGCGGTGTTCAATCGCTCGGTTCTCATTTGGTAAAGGCGCCAGGGGGCAGATGCAGCATCCACCTAGGTAAGTATGAATTAAAAAAAAACCATACTTCTCTTTTAAATTTCATCCAGAGATAAACGTTCACCAGAAGCAAAATCCAGGAGGCAATCCTTGTGGTAAGTATTACAGTGTAAAACATTTGCAGCTAGAACAAATAATGGAAATTGAACTCTCAGTCATATATAAGCACTAGTGAGGGGTTGTATGTCCTAAAATGGATACAATATGTGTAATCCAATAGCCAAGGTCAAATGGTGGATTAAATATATCACATCAAGATGCATCCAACAAAAGTATACAGCTAAACATCCACAGGATGAATAAACTGTCACTTTGCTGAAACACAAGTCCTTATGACATTTTTTTATGTCACACTAGAATGAAAGGCTCCAAGATCTAGCACTAGACTCCAAGATCACAGTATATGGGGACTGTAGCCATGAAATTAAGAGACGCTTGCTTCTTGGGAGGAAAGCAATGGCAAACCTAGACAACATTATAAAAAGCAGAGACATCACCCCACCGACAAAGTGTCATATAGTCAAAGCTATGGTATTTCCAGAAGTAACCTATGGCTGTGAAAGCTGTACCAGAAGGAAGGCTGAATGCCGAAAAAATTGATGCTTTTGAACTATGGTGTTGGAGAAGACTCTTGAAAGTCCCTTGGACGGCAAGAAAATCAAACCCTTCAATCTTGAATGAAATCAACCCTGAATATTCACTGGAAGGACAGATCCTGAAGCTCAGTGGCCTTGGGGAATCCACAGTGCTCCGTGCTTGTCCACGTGTCTCTACCTCAGCTCCCATGCCAGACATTTCTAACAGCTCTGGTCCTCTGTTCACCTCTATGCAGTTGACGTGAGTATTTATAGGGATGTCCATCCTGTCCCTTACACCCATTACTTATTTCTATTATTCAGCTAAAATATTATACCACATGGTTATGTTTCTTTACAGATCACCATTACATTCGCCCCTGAAGAGTTGGTACACCCCAACGAAACGCGTCGGTCCTACATAGATGCATGATGTCCATACAGATGATTTTATGTCTTTTATATTGTTTTTTACTCTAGATTTTCCAACACCATCCAGCCCTTCCAGTGGCCCATGTTGTGCAAGACTCGTCTTTACCACATGATATGCCAAGCACCATGGCGTCAATATTTATATGTGGTTTTTAGCATGCCCTGCGTTTATGCGATTTTGTGTATGCTTCTTTTTTTGTGTCATTCAGTATGCTGTACATGATCTTACAAGGTCTAATAAAATGTTCTTTGCTAAGACTGCTTTTTGGTATACATCTCTCATTCAAAGTCCCCCCCAAAAAAAAACCTTTTTTGTCGGAACCCATAAAAGCAATACTGTGTTTTATATCCCACATGCTTACTCTACATAGTGATTGGCCTCATTCAAAGTCCCGCCAACCAAACCTTCTTTCTTTTTGTTCAACTTTGAGATGCAGGCCAATTACTTATGGTGCCTTGGACCACATCATTCTCTTATGCAGAAGCTCAGTGGTGGTCCGTCCATTGGGGTTTGCCTGGGTGCCGCCACCCTATTCATGCGTCTGGCCCTTTCAGGATGCTGGACATGAATTACAGTGGCGGGGATTTTTTTAAAGCACCTGATTAGAGCCTGAGGCTCTAATAGACTTCAACCACTGTTTGCTGCCCCTTCCCCCCAAAAAAAAATTACCACCGGCTGCCACTGCTGAAGCTGAAACTCAAATACTTTGGCCACCTAATGCAAAGAGAGGACTCATTGGAAAAGACCCTGATGCTGGGAAACATGGAAGGAAAAAGGAGAAGAGGAAGACAGAAAACAGGATGGATAGATCGCATCATCGAAATAATAAACATGAAGTTAAGCAAGAGCTCCGGGAGGCAATGGAGAAAAGAAAAGCCTGGTGCGCTATGGTCCATGAGGTCACGAAGAGTCGGACGCGACTAAACGACCGAACAACAGAATGAAAAATGGGTGATAAACCTGTGCCCGATGTCTGCCTAGTAAAAAGGAACTTTATTTCTATTGCAAAGCGTCCCAAATTGTTTACTTAAGTACTGCTTGGACCTTAATGAAGGGGACATGTCCTGAAAAAATGTATGTTTCTTTGCACATGCACAATCCTACAGGAAACTTTTAAATTGGGAGACCTAAGTTTGTTCATAATCTAAGTGCATATGGTCCTAGCTCTACCACAGGTACACCTGTTCACTTGCTTTGTAACACAATATTGCTAATCAGCCAATCACATGGCAGCAACTTAATGCATTAAGGCATCTAGACATGGTAAAGACGACTTGTTAAAATTCAAACAAAGCATCATAATGGGGAAGAAGGGGGATTTAAGTGACTTCAAACGTGGCATGGTTGTTGGTGCCAGATAGGCTGGTCTGAGTATTTCAAAAACTGCTGATCTACTGGGATTTTCACAAAAAAACATCTCTAGGGTTTAAAGAGAATGGTCTGAAAAAGAAAAAATATCCAGTGAGCGGCAGTTGTGTGGAGACTTGTTGATGTCAGAGGAGAATGGGCAGACTGGTTTGAGATGATAGAAAGGCAACAGTAACTCAAATAACCACTCATTACAACCAAGGTATGCAGAATACCATCTCTGAACGCACAGCACATTAAACCTTGAAGCAGATGGGTTACAGCAGCAGAAGTCCACACCGGATGCCACTCCTGTCAGCTAAGAACAGGAAACTGAGGCTACAATTAGCACAGGCTCACCAAAATTGAACAAATAGAAAATTGGAAAAACGTTGCCTGGTCTGATTTCAGCTGCGACATTCAGATGGTAGAGTCAGAATTTGGCGTAAACAACAAGAAAGTATGGATCCATCCTGCCTTCTATTAATGGTTCAGGCTGCTGGTGGTGTAATGGTGTGGGGGATATTTTCTTAGCACACTTTGGGCTCCTTAGTACCAATTGAACATTGTTTAAACGCCACAACTTACCTGAATATTGTTGCTGACCATGTCCATCCCTTTATGACTACAGTGTACCAATCTTCTGATGGCTCCTTCCAGCAGGATAATGCACCATGTCACAAAGTTCAAATCATCTCAAACTGGTTTCTTGAACACGACAATGAGTTCACTGTACTCCAATGGCCTCCACAGTCACCAGATCTCAATCCAATAGAGCATCTTTGGGATGTGGTGGAAAGGGAGTATCACATCATGGATGTGCAGCTGACAAATCTGCAGCAACCAAAATCTCTGAGGAATGTTTCCAACATAAACACCAAAAATGACCGCGCTTCTCAAAACAATAATATACTGCTAAATAAATTCTATATAACTAAAGCTGCAGTCCTAAAAGTAAGGCGTGCACAAATACATACAAAAATAATCCAAAAAGACTGCACTAAATAAATGACATTACTAATATCTATACACACATGAATATATAAATGGTGATGAATATCAATCTAGCAAGTGACACAAATTATATGATATTATACTGAAAGCAAGATATCAATAATGATAAATGTGAAAAATAATAAAAAAGTCCCAAATTAAATCAAGTATTGAACACCAAATAACAAAAGTGACTGGAGATGAAATAAGGATGGTCAGAGGAGAAACAGTCCTTGGAGCCAAGGCAGATTCAATTGGTGATCATGAATGTTAAACAACCAACACCCAGTGAGAAATCCTCCACCTTAATAAATGCGCGCTTACCAGAGGTAAGCTAAAAATCAGCTTATCTATGAACATCCACTCAGGGGAAACCGACACCTCCAATCTCCTCACAGGGAAGGGGCAGACAGGATCTCTCCGTGTGGTGGATTCAATCGACATGCCGGGGGGACCCAGAGAAATAAAGAATTTTCTCCATAGTGTAAATCAGTTAAACCATTTATTTAAACAAAGGGATATACGCACTTACATTAAAAATCACGGTAGTAGGTACATAAGAAGTAAAACAGCCGGCCAGCCTGCATGCACCCGTTTGGAATGAGATAGGATAAAAACGATGACGTCAGCACGTCAGCCTTCCGACGTACGTTTCGTCCTATTGGATGTCGTCATGGGAACGTTTCCAACACCTTATTGAATTTATGCCACGAAGAATTAAGGCAGTTCTGAAGGTAAAAGGGGGTCCAACCCAGTACTAGCAAGATGTACCTAATAAAGTGGCCGGATTGTGGAAGGCTGGAGAATATTTCTAATTTCCAATCATTTTATTGTCAGAATTTAAATGATACGTACAAAATTAATTATAGATGGTTGAAAAAGCCATTATCAAGCACAAACAGTAACGTTCAAAATAGTAAATGACACATAAAGGAATGTTGCTTCTTCACTCCCTTGATAGCAATATTTCCTTGACTCGTTAGATCGTTTCCCAAATAGCTAGTCCAGGGGTACAAAACATCACATCCAAGAAGGATAAGACTTGAAAGAAAAGAAGAAAGAGAGTGTGTATGCTGTGTGATGGAAAAGCTTGATACCAGGGTTCCAGGAACACTTTAGACTGGAGAATATTTTTAATGGGAATTATATAATCATGGTGTTTTATCTTTGCTGGTAATAAAGGTCAGAGTAAGGATACAACTCTATTTGTATACTTTTATATTTTATTTTTCTTTAATACCTTTTATGATTGGTCCAGGTTGGCTGCTTTTCATTTTTGATGATTGACTGACAGACTCTGAACTCTTGAAAGCGTTAGAGACCACGTCAGTGGAGGCCCGTCCATAGGGGGCGCATGGGCGCCGCCCCCCCCCCCCCCCCCCCAAAGTCAGTCACAAAAAAAATAAAAAATAAAAATGTCCCTTTAAAAAAAAAAAAAAAGTTCCTTTAAGTGCACTGTGTTCCGGGCGGGCGCCGGACACGGTGCACTAGGGAAGCGTCATGCCAATGCAATCCCGTGATTGCAGGCAAAACGCTTCATTTGCGGTGTTTTTTGATGCCCTGTGGCGCTGTGCAGTGCGCCTCTACACGCTCATTGTTGCATTCTCCTTCATGTCTTCATGTCTGGGTGGTGCTGTCCCCAAGCGGCGTGTCACTTCCTGTTTCGGCTCTGTGAGTGGAGAAGCCAGGTAATGTGTTACTAACAGCCTGTCTGTCCACTGTATTATTTTCTTCTCAGTCTGTGATCGGAGGGTGGAGGGAGCCGTGCTTCACCTCTGTGCCATGCCTGGAATCAATCTCTGCTCCAGCCCTTCACCCGACAATCTGCTGGAGCCTTCATTATCTGCTGTATGTGTATATCACGGGGGCTCCCAGCACTGCGTCCTAGAATCATGCTGTACATTCTCTCATCTCATCTCTCTCTCTCTCTCTATTCTATCTGTATAACTGCATATCTATCTATCTATCTATCTATCTATCTATCTATCTTATCCAATCATTTCCTCTGTCTGTCTATAGGCCCCATCACGGGCAAGTGAAGTTGGGGGGGGGGGGGGTTGGTTGGGATTTTGTTTGTGCTCCCCTAAAAAAATGGAGCACCAGCCACCACTGGACCATCTGTACATAATTTATTATGATGTCTGACCACTTCATTTCTCTGGAAAACGAAGGAGGGGGAGGAAGATCAGATGCATACAGATGTAAAAGCTGAACACACACAAATTGTGTGACTGGGATTTATTAACAAACAAAGCAATGGACAGCACCTGAGTTTAATTATATGAGTGTCACAGCAAAGGGTCTGAATACTTAGGACCATGTGATATTTCAGTTTTTCTTTTTTAATAAATCTGCAAAAATGTCAACAATTCTGTGGTTTTCTGTCAATATAGGGTGCTGTGTGTACATTAATGAGGAAAAAAAATGAACTTAAATGATTTTAGCAAATGGCTACAATATAACAAAGAGTGAAAAATTTAAGGGGGTCTGAATACTTTCCGTCGCCACTGTCTGTCTGTCTGTCTGTCTGTCTGTCTGTCTGTCTGTCTGTCTGTCTGTCTGTCTGTCTGTCTATCTATCTATCTATCTATCTATCTATCTATCTATCTATCTATCTTATCCAATCTATCCCTCTGCCTGTCTATAGGCCCCATCACGGGCAAGTGACGTTAGGGGGGGTTTGGTTGGGATTTTGTTTGCGCCCCCCTAAAACAATGGAGCACCAGCCGCCACTGGACCATCTTTACATAATTTGGCATAATGATGTTTCTCTCATTTCTCTGGAAAACGAAGGAGGGGGAGGAAGATCAGATGCATACAGATGTAAAAGCTAAACACACAAATTGTGTAACTGGGAGTTATTAGCAAACAAAGACCTAATCTTTCAGACAATAAGTGACATTGAAGGTGGTCCTTTGATAACTACTGCCTATTGTGATTTATACTATAACAGAACAGTCACTACATTTTGTGGGTCTACTTAGTAAAGTATATGGAGGCTGCTAGGGCTGACTACCTTCTAAAAATACTAGTTCACTGGCTGTCTCTGGCTTTGAAGTGAAGCTAAATTAAAGGCCACTATTCTTGCTGTAGCAATGCAATGTCCATAGGCTCCCACGCTGATATCTTCCTCCATCTTCTTCTGGGTTTGGCATTTTTGACCATCTCGATTGGCCAACCTGGGATTATGTAAGTACATGTGCATGGGAGGTAATTCATCCTGGCACAAAAGCGTGCAAAATTCATCACTGAGCTGTGCATGCAGCAAAAAAACAGGAAGATCTAATGTTTTATTGCAATAGTATGTTTGCAATTTTTTTTCCAATTAATACTACTTTGAGTCACTGACCCAGGCAAGATGCAGCATTTGAAGCCAGAACTCTTATGCCCCGTACACACGATCGGACTTTCCGACAACAAAACCATGGAATTTTGTTCAAAGGTTGTTGGCTCCAACTTGTCTTGCATACACACGGTCACACAAATTTTGGCCAACAATTACAAACGTGGGAACATGGTAACGAACAAGACGTACGACGAGCCGATAAAAAGGAAGTTCAATAGCCAGTGCGCCACCCTTTGGGCTCCTTCTGCTAATCTCGTGTTTATCTCATGTTAGTAGAAGTTTGGTGAGTGACGTTTTGCGCTTTTCATCCTTGTACTTTTCAGTTCGTTTCTGCTTTTCAGGTTGTGCTTGTCGGTTCGTATCTGTTCTTCAGTGCATGCTTGTCAGGTCATTTCTGTCTTTCAGTGCGTTCTATTTATAGTTCGCTTCTGATTTTCAGTGCCTACTTGTCCGGTCGTTTCTGATTTTCAGCTCGTTCTTGTCAGGTTCTTTCTGATTTTCAGTGCCTTCTGTCAGTTCGTTCTGAGCAGCCGTTCGTTTATTAGCCATGTGGCGGTTATGTTCTCGTGGAAGAGTTTGTGCTATTGTTGGGCTTGGTGTTGGAGTTATTACTTTGACCCAATCCAGTCCATGAACAGGGGGAGGAGGAGTTCTTGGACCAAGAATTGGTTGCTTAATCGTGACCAATTCTGTCATATACCTTTGCTGCCAGAGCTCCAGGAGAATAATCCTGATGATTTCAGGAGTTATCGCCGGATCACGTATCCCGTCTTTCACCGTCTCTTGGCTTTGCTGACCCCTTATATTACGAAGCAGGACACCTGCATGCGGCAAGCCATCTCTCCCGAGCAAAGGCTCGTCACCACCTTGCGGTACTTGGCGACAGGGATAAGTCTCCATGACCTGAAGTTCACGACTGGGATCTCCCCCCAGGCTCTGGGAATCATTATTCCAGAGACCTGTTCTGCCATAATTCAGGTCCTGCAGAAGGACTATATTAAGGTAAGTTTTATCCTTTAACATCACATTCTATGTATTTAATGTTTGCTAATGTATTGTATTTATTTCATCATTCCATAATTACCATTATTGTAATATGCTGTGAATGTTCTCTTTGTCCTCATGCATGCGGTAAGCTTTTACTGCTCCTTTTTTGTCCTTCATGCATGTTTACCTTCACTAACCTCCCCAGCATGTTATCCTGGGCCCATACACACCTAGCCTAGTCACTTAATAATGTATTTTGTCAGCTCCATTGTAGTGCTTACCCTAAACACCCCTTAAAATGTGTCCAAATGTTATTGTTGTCCTTAAATTCAGGCAGAGTGCAAGAGGCTATTTTTTTTTGGGGGGGGGGGGGTCAAAACCCATTTGGAACCCTCCCTCCCCCCAAATGCTCAAGTCAACTGATACCAATACTCTATCTGCTGACTTTGCCAAACCCATACACACTATACCTACCTCTTTTGTGGTCATATTTATGGATTAATTCACCAAAGCATGTAGTGCAAGTGCCTGCCTGAATATTTTCAAATGGTACTGTTTAAAGTTTTGTTCTCCTATTATCTTGAATGTAAAAATGTGCTTCAATTTGTACAGTGTGTATTCATATTTTTGGATTATGACACTTCTTACCTGTCCAGTGGGCTGCCAATAGTGTAAGTAAGGAGGGGCTGGCCAAAGTAACACACAATATTTATGCATTCAGCTCCCAATGAAGTGGAGAGGGTTACCTGTCCAAAACATCTCCCCCCCACCCTAAAATTTTTACAATGGGCCATCAGAGGGGTTGAGGAATCTGACAAGTTGACCTTATACTTTTGTCTTTAAATACTCATTTCAATAAATGTTATACTTATGTTGGCCAAGGATGCTTGTGTCTAATCTGCTTGCAATGTTATGTGCAAAAGTACTAATTCTTTTTTTGACTCCACAGTTTCCTTCCAACCCACAGGAATGTCAGACTGTGGCCTCCCAATTCCACCAGCAGTGGAACTTTCCCAATTGCGGTGGTGCGATAGGAAGCACGTCCGGATCGTCCCACCACCCAACTCGGGATCATACTACTTCAATTATAAGGTGTTCAGTAGTATTGTGATGTTGTCGGTGGTGACGGCAACTTATGTTTTCCTTTATCTGGATGTAGGGAAGAATGGCCGTATGTCTGATGGAGGAGTGATCGCACAGACAGAACTTTACCGGCATCTCCAAAATGCCACCTCCAGAGGATAACGTTGCGGGCCTCAAGTTCGTTTTGTGAGGCCTTTGCGCTGGGGGAACATCTGATGAGGCCGTTCCTCATAAGGACCCTGACCCCAGAGCAGAGGGTTTTTAATTACTGGCTGGCCCTTGGCGACTTTTCAATAGATCAAATAACAATGACCGCGCTTGAAAGTGGCCATCCTGGCTTGCCCCCCAACGCGCCTGTGGCGCACGCCAAAACTATGTCGAATACTTTGTGAGTTGGGGGGCAATTGATTTACCAGAAAATCTGGAAGCTGTGTAAAATAATTTTTTTTGGAAAAACTAAACTCATATTTCATTTGAATTACTGTTTTTGTTTCTTATCTGTCTCCTAGGTTCTCCAATGGCCTTTTATTTTTGACCATTTTCTTCAATACTGCTAACATAACTTATTTGATACATGAGGTGACAATCTCTTCTTTAGCTAACTATTATGTTGTGCTGTGGGTCTGCTACACACACACAATGTTATTGTTGTTAATGTATGTAATGCATTAATGATAAAAAATAATCATCCTTTTCAACTCCATGAATTAATTGCTTGGAGTCCCTAAAATGGCCTGATTTTGGCAAATTTTACAGCACAGTGGGGGTTATTTATTAAAGGCAAATCCACTTTGCATTGCAAGTGCACTGAAAGTGCACTTGTAGTGCAAAGTGGATTTGCCTTTAGTAAATAACTCCCATTGTCACTGTAACTACACCAACTTGGGCGGCACAGTGGTGTAGTGGGTAGCACTCTCGCCTAAAAAAGGGTCACTGGTTCGAATCCCAACCATGACACTACCTGCCTGGAGTTTGCATTTTCTCCCTGTGCCTGCGTGGGTTTCCTCCAGGTACTCCAATTTTCTCCCATACTCCAAAGACATGCTGGTAGGTTAATTGGCTTCTGTCTAAATTGGCCCTAGTAAATGAATGTGAGTTAGGGACCTTAGATTGTAAGCTCCTTGAGGGTAGGGACTGATGTGAATGTACAATGTATATGTAAAGCGCTGCGTAAATTGACGGCGCTATATAAGTACCTTAAATAATAATAATAACTTAAAAAATAAACTGGCATTGAGCATTGAAAGAAGAAGCCATACATTGTTGAGTATAAAACATTTTACTCCAAGCACATTCACATGTGTGTTATAAACGGTTTTGGAACAAACCAACATCTTGGTGTATAACATGTATGTTTGACATAAATTTGCCTTTTTTGGGGCTAAACAGGCATGTTTAAAAGCATAACATACACATCCCCAAGTCAGGAACTTACAAAGTTCAACTTTGCTAAAGTGAAGGCCATATGAGACATTAGTATGTCAAAACTGTGTTGATTTTGCCTTCATTAGATGGGGTGATCTCACCCCTCTAAAAGCCAAATTTTGAAGATGCACACAAATTGGGACTCAAAATTTGGATTTCACTCATGATCCCATGCCTAAAATGTGTGTATTTTCCCTACATCTGTTTTGTTAAAGCCACAAAACACACAGTGTGTCAACATGTGCTATATGCCATCATGGGATATCAATGTACGCGTTTTGTGGGTGCAACCCCTTCCTCCAAACTAAAGTAGGTGAGAGGAAGGGGTTGCACCCCCGAAACATTGATTCCCCATGATGGGAGCTAGCACATGTTGACACAAGTGCACTTTCAAGTGGTTTTGCTTTTTTTTAAATAAGCCACAGTGTGTCAACATGTACTAGATCCCATCATGGGGGATCGAGGACATGTTTCGGGGGTGCAACCCCTTCCTCTCACCTACTTTAGTTTGGAGGAAGGGGTTGCACCCACAAAATGCGTACATTGATATCCCATGATGGCAGATAGCACATGTTGACACACTGTGTGCATCTTCAAAATTTGGCTTTGCAATTCATTTAAAACTTTTAAAACACGTACAACAATAACGACAACTTACATTTTTTTTTGTTTGTTTAGATTTTGCCTAAAATATCAATGATGTTGCTCATTTTTTGTTTTTTTTTTAAATCAAGGATATTTTGCTTCATCTTTTCTTAATCACGATTGCACACCATGATCTCACTGATGAGTACTTGTGCACTTGCACTGCTGAAGTGAGTTTCACAACATCCACATCACCTAAAAATAAAAAAACACACCTTGTATTATAAATATGCAGTCATCCATCTATTTCCTGAAGCTGTGGTCTCAGACACTGACCTGTTGTGGACACCATTTCGACCACTTCACCCGGCACTTCATGAACCTCTGCATCCACATCCTCAGGTTGTGTGCTGAGTTCCCTTTCTTCAGTAGGTGTGGGGTTACTTGTGTCCTCAGATGTTCCTATTCTTTTCTCCCCTATGTGAATACAAAAAAGGTATACTTAGCAGACAGATATGTTAGGTTAGAAATAGTAATATGAAACATTGCTTGGAAGTGTCATCCAATTGTCTGTTTTGGCAGAGTTCCAAGCTGAAGACATGGTTTTTTCACTTTCAAAAGGTGGAATACTTGTATACCTGTTTTGTGCAAGTTTCACACATGGAGAGACCCCTAGTATCCACTGGAGCACCTGCGTGGGACACCATAACAAGGTTGTTATGGTGTCCCACACTAGTGCTCCAGCATCCAAATGTGTCCTCTCCTTACACTGAATCAAGTTGTCCTTTCACTATAGTTTCAAACACATCTAGACAACAATGTAATAAACGTATTTTAATCCAAATAGGCATGAACAAATGTAGTTAACTTGCATCTGCCAAAAACTTCGTATTAGTGGTCGAACAAACAATGTTTACTACGAACGATTCCTGTGCCCACGAACCTCAAATTTGGCATTTTAAACTGTACAACAGTAAAAAAAAACATGGACCAGCACGAAAGTAATAATAATAATAATAATAATAGGAACACACAACAAATACTTACTTTTTTGCAGCACTTTCCTGATCTTTCTATACTGATCTTGCTCCCTCAATTTCAGGTCTGACCAGCGTTTCCTCAATTGCTCCTTGGATCGTCGTACCCCAAAAGTCCTGTGCAGACTTCTCACAACTTTAGCCATGATCTTGACCTTTCTCACATTTGGGTTTCTGTACGGTCCATGCTTCCCATCATAGTCTGTTCTCTACAAGATGTCCACCATCTCCACCATCTCTTCAAAGGACATATTTGAGGCCTTATATCTCCTCCTGGATCGGGAACTGCCTTGCTCCGGGCTTTCGTCGTCGTTGCTGATAACAGCAAACACCTGCTGTGTCTCCGCCATGTGCTCTCCCACTGCCCCAAAAGAAAAAAGGCGGGGAATACTCTAGAAAGAAGGACAAGGGTGGAGTTTCACGCATGCGCAGTGTATGTAAAGCAGAACACACATTCGATGTACGTACGATCTGTGAGTGGAGGACGGAGGATTGTTAGCGCCGATCGTTCAAACGAAGGTACAATTGTAACTTGGGGCATCAGTGGTTAGTGGCCTATACTGCTTAAAGATTGAGGCCTATATTGGGGCAAGATTAGGAACGTTTAGCTGACATTAGGGTTTGTCTTGTGTTGTGTCTTGCAGATAAAATGGTTGACAAATTCACAGCCTCTGACTTCCTGCCCAGCTTCATAGACAAGTACAGGGAGCTGCCATGTCTCTGGCAAGTACAATGCAGGGACTATTCGAACAAGCAAAAGAGGAAGGCAGCACTGGATAAATTGTTGGAATTGGTGAAGCCTGTGTATCCCATGGCAGACATCACCTATTTGAAGGCCAAAATTGGTAGCCTGAGGAGAACATATAATAGGGAGTGCAAGAAGGTCCAGGATTCCCTGAGATCCGGAGCAGCAGCAGATGACGTATATGTCCTCAGGCTGTGGTACTACGACAGCCCGCGTTTGTTGTCCGACCAGACGGAACGCAGGCCATCGCTATCAACACTTCCTTCCACATCAGATGAGGCTCCTGAGGTCCAACCTGGGCCTTCCACCCAGGAAGATGTGGAGGAGCCCAGTTTGACCCAGGTATAGCATTGTTGGAAGATATTTCTTGTCAAAAATTGAATAATGTTAACTAGATATTATTGATCACTAATTTCTGATTTAACAAAGTGGTTTACATATCAATAGTAGTAGCAAAAATGATTGGGACAAGAAGGAAAAATGCTGGGGTCAGAATGATAGTCTTTTCTATTTGTTAACATTCAATTTGCAACAGTAATGAGCTCAAAATTGTGTGTGATTGATGACCAAAAACCTAAAACTATGTACCATTTTCATATACAGAAAAGTCTCAGCCAGGAGGAGGCCGGGGCAAGCAGCCTGGCGGAATCCCAGGTTCCTCCCCTCCGCCCTCCAACCAAAAGGACCAGGTAGGCAAGGAACCTGGAGGAGTCCGAGGCTGCTTTCCTAAAACAGGCTACTGCGGCAATTACCACGACCCCTGGTGTACACGAGGCATTTGGATGCGACACTGCCAGCAAATTAGAAAAGATGGAGGAGGCCCAACGCACTATATGCGAGGAGATAATTTTCAAGGCCCCAAACAAGGGGACGAGGGGCGAACTCACACCTCAAACACACCTCTGTGAGTTGGACCATGCTCCTCCACCACCAACACCACAGCCACCCCACCCACTACAGCATCATGGAAGGAAGCGTGGAAGAAAGTGTTGAGAGTGATGGCCTGGGTTTGGTGTGGTCTGGCAAAAAACGCAGGCTGTTGTAAAAGCACAGCCTCGGGACATATATGCCATCTGCTGCTGCTCCCGATCTCTCGGATACCTGGACCGTATTGTGCTCCCTATTAAATGGACTCCTCAGGTTACCAATTTTGACAGTCAAATAATTGATGTCTGCCCTGGGGTACAGAGGCTTCACGAATTCCAACAGTTTCTCCAGTGTTGCTTTCCTCTTTATTTTGTTATGACCGTGTGCTCCCTATTAAATTCAAAATGTTTGTTTTGACAAATACTTGGCTATGTGTTTTACTTCAAAAAGGACATTTTGTTTGTGAGTAGGCAGGTACATTTCAAAAATACAATGTCAAATTAACAAGGGACACCAACATAGTTATATCTTTGAGGTTAAAAAATACAAGATAATAATGGTGTTGTGGTAACTTGACACACAAAACGAAAAAACTAATTATTATGAAGATCACTAGAAAAAAAAAAAAAAAAAAAGAATATTCTGGAGATCACGAGAAAAAAAAAAGATTATTCTGGAGATCATGAGAAAAAAAAAATATGGAGATCAGTAGAAAAAAAAAAGAAAAAAAAAGATTATTCTGGAGATCACGAGAAAAAAAAAAAATATTATGAAGATCACTAGAAAAAAAAATATTATTCTGGAGATTGCTAGAAAAAAACACATAAAAATAAAAAATATTATGGAGATCACTAGAAAAAAAAAGAAAAAAAAAGAATATTCTGGAGATCACTAGAAAAAAAACACAAAAAAAAACACTGACTTTGACAGCAGCAGAAGCCAATAGCGTTGCACTCCCATCTCAGCCAATGAGGGAGAGGGCCGGGCAACATCGCTGGATCGAGATGGGGCTCAGATAAGTATTAAGATGGCTGAGGGGGGGCTGCTGCACACAGGTTTTTGATCTTAATGCAAGGAATGCATTAAGATCAAAAACCTTCTGACTTTACAATCACTTTAATTTTAAAAAGTAGATTAATGTTTAATGTAATAACTACTTTTATAAGTAAAAATAAAATATAGAACAATATTGGCAATTTTGACCTGGGGCAATAAGTAAAGCATATTAGGTTAATAAATTAAAATGAACATTTAAGTGTATTGGCAGCCATTAAGGGCTTTAAAATGGTTTTAGAATATTGTAAGGAATAGTTTTGTGAATTCGCACCGTAACAGAGTACACAACTAGATAATTTGGTGGGGGGAACAGTGTAATCAAAAAATAACTGGCACTATCCCCATGCAATTGAAGTCAATAGAAGGTAAGTTCACACATCTCCTCAGTGAGAGGAGGTGATGTGAAAAGAGGGATTTTTAGGTGCTGAAAAGAGTACCACACAAATACAATCTGTTCTAAAAAGTACAAGTTTTATTTGTACAAAAGTCATTAAAACTTATGTATCAGAACATATTCAAAAGTACAATCAACATGTTTTATGACCATTTTGTGCAGTCAAAGCGTGGTTTTAAAACCTATGGATTGGATGTGCTTGGATCTATGCGTTTCGCCCAAATGAGGGGCTTCCTCAGGATCCATGTTTCAATAATAATAAATCTAAACACAAATAATACAATAATCATACAAAATACATAAAACATAAGTCTATACGATACATATCAAAAATAAATCATTATTTATGTTATTATAGTATAGCTGGAAACCACCATGTCTAATGGGAGAAAAAAAAAAAGAAAAACGGACAAAAGAGGGAAAAAAAAAAATCTGAAACAATATGGAGGACATTATAGAGTCAACAAATTGGGGGAAATGGATGCAAATGAAGAGAGAAGAGGACTATCTGCATCACAACAAAAAATTGATAAAATACCTCAGATATAGATCACGAAATGTGACCGATTCATCACGCTTTTTATGGCCACAGTCACACAGGAAGGTATATGTACACCAATATGTCCATGCTCATTAAAACCAAAAGAAGAGTCACCACTCAATGACCACCATCTAATAAAAGACAAAAAAGGGGATGGAAAGGAGAAGGGGAGCACTCATTATACTAGAAATACAGGGAATGATCCTCCCAGTCACTAAAGATAAAGATGTGTGTGTGTGTGTGTATATATATATATATATATATATATATATATATATATATATATATATATATATATATATATATATATATATATATATATATATATATATATATAAATTTTATATATATATATATATATATATATATATATATATATATATATATATATATATATATATAATGTGTACAGTAAAAAATATATAGCAAAACACTTACCAATCAGGTCTGATTATAAGGGAAATCGAACAACAAGAGTGAGGTAAAACAAAGGTGAGGGTTATCATCCAAGGAAAAGCCTTGGATGCATTAAATATCATGGATCCAAACAATTGGACCAAAGAGGAACTATAAAATAAGAAACATTCCAGGTTCCTAAAACAACAAAAAAAAAACAAAAAAAAAAACAAACATTATCTGTAAATGAAGAAAAAAGAAAGAAAAAAGGGTGAAGAGCCCAATAAGGGCAGTATATATAAGCCTCTAATAACAACAAAGTAAGGAAAAAGAACCAGCCATCAGATTGTAAACCAGATTAAAAGGAGCAAATGCTCACTTGTATAGCTTGGGAGGAGACCTAACTAAAATTGCGGCCATGTTTAAGAAGCCCACCAATCAGGAAAAAGCCGGCACTATTTAAGTTTCGGTAAGATGGTGGCACGGGACTTCTTGAAGATGCCATACTTGGTGAAACGTGTTGAAGCGCACGGTGACATAATTTCCAGTTCCTGAGTGACATCACATCCGGCTAAAGATTCTCACGATTTGGTACATACGCCTGCTCTAGTGAATGGACCATCCTAATAATAGCTGTTTACACTGGTGCCGGTTCAAAAGGTACTAATTAATGTGAGTAGAATGTAATTGTGTATTTAATGGAATCCTTTTAAACAATAAATACTGCACTTTGGTTTAATTTACTGTGGCATGTTCCTGCTTATTGGTGAATGTATTGGAGCAAAACAGAATCCACATAGAGAGTGGGGGAAGAAATACAAAAAAAATCTTATTTCTTAAAAAGGAAGGACTAGAATCTCATTCATTGTTCTTCATTGGTATCTGTTAGGGTTGCACCGATACCGATACCAGTACTGGTATCGGTGCAGATACTAAGCAATTTCCCGAGTATAGGTACTCGCAAAAAAGCTCCCATACCTGAGACAGATACCGGAAGTGACGTCACCTTGGGGGCGGACAGTGGCATCACTAGGTGGGTGCAGGCCGCCACCCGCATGTCCCAGCCAGCTGCGGTAGCTAGGCTGCTCCTCCCTGAGGCCAGCCAGCCACCCATTCAAATCACTGCATGGCCTTCAGGGTCGTGGGGCGGAGACTAGGTCATCTGGCCATGAAGAGGAGGAGCTGGAGAGGAGACCCCATCGCCGCGTGTAGGGATAGGTGTCCTGGGGCATCTTTCATCTGACATCCGGCAGCACCAGCAGCTCACCTGACATTCTGGACCTACACTACATGATGTGCCTGTTTTAACTGTTAGGTAGTGAGCAGCCCTCTATTGGGGTAATTAAAGCATTTACATGTTCAGCTGTTTTTAGAGGTGCTTCTTTCCTTTTGTTTTTGGCCTTCATGTATTTAAAGGCTGCTCTACAAAGAAGCTTGCCCTAGTGTTGGATCTGCTTGGACTTATGGACACACATATACTTTCATGAACATTGTTCATAGCAGATTAGGTATAGTGACCAAACCATTGCGACTATAACCTCTCTCCCTTTTTATTTGGCTGCATTGGAGGCCAGAGGAGAGATTTGGAGGCCAGAGGAGACCCCATATCTCTCCATAAAGAGGACCTTCCACGGCAATGCTTTAACACAGGATGTTGTTCATCCCTTGTATTAGCTATGAAGTTATTCAAGAAAAAAGTTAGTGTTAAAAAAAAAATAATAATAAAATAAAAAAATAGGTATCAGTAATTGGTATCGGTGAGTACTTAAGGAAAGGTATCGGTACTGGTACTCAGGCTTAAAAAACTGGTATCGGTGCATCCCTAGTATCTCTGTTACCATTGGTTGATTTTCCTTCACTTTCTGATTACAGCACCGAGTAAGAGGAAGAGACTTTTGGAGAGACTGGGAAAGGTGAATAGTGAAATCACTATTTTGTCTATATGGCTGAGGTATGAGAATCTTAAGACTAGCTGAAAAGAATTACATATCTCTTTTCAGTTATAACAGTTCCAATATATTTATATTTTAAGCAGTGATAAAGTTGGATAAATCTTGCTAAGCAATTTTTTAAAGCTGGATCCAGCATTCCTATAACATTTGCATTTAGCACTGCCAGAACAATGCACGAAAACTTCTTGGCACTCATGTATCGTTTTAAGGCATGGCTAGAAGAGGGTTCACATGTACGTCACATCACTTCTGATTATAAACTAGAACGTAGTTATGTACGTGGGAAGTTGTATTGTGTTATATGAAAATTTTTGTACCTTAAAGTGGTTCTAAAGGCAGAAGGTTTTTAAATCTTAATGTATTCTATGCATTAAGATAAAAAAACCTTCTGTGTGCAGCAGCACCCCTCAGCCCCCCGTAATATGTACCTGAGCTTCATCTCGATCTAGTGATGTTGCACAAGAGCAACGGCTGTCTGTGGTCTGTCACTCCTGATTGGCTGAGACACAGCAGTGGGCACCATTGGCTCCTACTGCTGTCAAAGTCAGTGAGCCAATGAGGAGAGAGAGGGGGTGAGGCTGAGCTGCGGCCCCGTGTCTGAATGGACACACAGAGCAGTGCCTCGGCTTGGGTGCCCCCATAGCAAGCTGCTTACTGTGGGGGCACTCGGCAGGAGGGAGGAGCCAGGAGTGCTGGTGAGGGACCCAAGAAGAGGACGATCTATGCTGCTTTGTGCAAAACCATTACACAGAGCAGGTAAGTATAACATGTTTGTTATTTTTAAACAGAAAAAATCAAGACTTTTGTATCACTTTAAGTAAGCCCCTCATTTTTTATATGAGAGTAGTGTGCAAAAAAAAACTAGAAAAGACAAATGATTGTTCATCCAATTTTCCTATCATGCGTACTAGGCTTATGAAGTATTTTTGTGTTTTCTGGGTCAAATTGATGTACGTTTTCGACCGCAGTGACTGGAAAATTCGAAGGAGCAAGATGGGATTTTTTTTTCTTAGAGGAACAAATTTCTAACAGTGTATGTGGTTTTCACACTGTAAAGTTAATTCATTCCAAAATCCAATGTTAAATCAAATGTTCTGAGAACTTTTGTGTAAATTTTCCTAAGATTTTTTCCTAAGAATTTTTATTCAAAACTCTATCCATCTATGGCCAGCTTATACTGTATCTCACAAGTGGTGTGAACAGAAACAGAAAGCTTTTGGAAGGTAATATAGCTCCCTTGTACTTTATTTATTTTATTTATCCATTTGCCTGGGGTTCATCCCTTATACCTTGTAAATGTTTGCTTGTTGCTGATGCTCTTCAAATTTATTCCTAACAAGCTAAGATTACTCAATGCTTGTGTTTTTAGGGAACTTAGTTTATGAGCATTTCACAGCTTGCTTTAGTCTGTGATCTGACTTTTATTTTAGGGTGCTTAGAGCAGGTTAACGAGCGGACAATTTCATGGTCCGATATCTTTATCATATGTGCCTATGAAAATATATTCCAGGAGGCTACAGATATTTAATGGTAAACAACTGCAAGCAGGTAGACAGAAACTCTGATGACAAGATGATGAGCTGACTTGTTTTTCATGGCACAAGATCCTGACAGCTGTATCCTTATGTTACCGCTTGGTGAGTCACTAATCTGGATCATGCATGGGCAATGACAAAGTGTATGTAAACCCTAACAATCAACTTCCCCTATTTTCTCCCTTTTGGTCTGTTAAAACAG
>JBBDGP010002795.1:1002500-1010000 GCA_037952835.1 Lithobates septentrionalis | reverse complement strand
TTCCTCCGTCGACATGGCAATACAAGCAATCATCAAAGCAGGTACAGGTGCCTGGCTCTCCAAAGCCGACATCTCGGATGCCTTCAAACTCCTGCCCATCCATCCATCCCTCTGGTGCTGGCATGGCATCAAGTGGAAGGAGGCATATTATTTCGCCACAAAACTGACCTTCGGTTCGAAGAGTAGTCCGTGGCTCTTCGACACGTTCGCTCAGTCCCTTGTTTGGATACTGTTACACAAGGGTCAATGCCAAGAAGTCATCCATTACCTGGATGACTTCCTACTAATAGAACCTCCCAGCAAGCCACCAGGAGACCTCGACAGACTCAGACTGATATTTGGAAACCTCAATGTTCCCATCGCCGAGCACAAAGTCGACGGCCCAGCACACATCATCACCTTCCTCGGGGTCAGCTTGGATACCTGCGCTATGCAAGCCAGTCTCCCCCTCGACAAACTAACACGCATTAGGGCGGTCCTTCACGAATTCACACACACCAAAAGCTGTACCAAAAAGCAGTTACAATCTCTCCTGGGAATGCTTAATTTTGCCATGCGAATTATTCCACAAGGCCGCACCTTTGTATCACGCCTGCTTAGATTCCTGCCAGAAACTCAAGACCCCGATCAGATCTTAAAACTAGACTCCGCAGCTATAGCGGACCTATCTATGTGGGAGAAATTCTTGTCCGCCTGGAATGGCATATCCCTATTCATACCCACAGTTTCGCCTCTGTCACCCCAGGTAGTGACAGACGCTGCAGCCTCCACAGGTTTCGCGGCAATTTTTGGCCACCATTGGTTTTCAGGACCCTGGCCTCAACAGATACTGTTGATACCCGGATTTACTCAAACATCTGCCCTCTTTGAACTTTATCCCATAGTGGCAGCTGCACAGCTCTGGGGCCACCACTGGACAGGACAAACCGTAGTCTTCACCACCGATAACCAGGCCACAGCAGACATTATCAACAGAGGCAGGTCCAAGTCCCTAGCAGTCATGTCCTTCCTGCGCAGATTGGTACAACTGTCTTTACAGCGTCAGTTTAATATACACTGTGCATTTATTCCCGGCAGATACAACTTAGCTGCCGACGCACTGTCACGTTTTAATTACACCTCCTTTTTTGAACAGGTTCCCGATGCCGAACCAATGTCGGCCCCTATCCCAGTCTGGTCACAACTGACCCTGGACTAGTTCAACATCTACACAGAGCAACGCAACTCATCAATCATTCCCTCTCTCACAACACACTCAAAGCCTACCAGACAGCTTGGAAGGCGTTCAATAAATTCCTCACGTCCTGCCGTAAAACACCAACAGATCTCAAACAGGTACTGGCCTTCATTGCACACTGTCACTCGCAGCTGGCCTTATCCTACAATACCATTCGGCTATACCTAGCCGGCATTCAACATTTCTTGACGCTTGAAGACCCTACGAAATCTTCACTGTTTTCGTCACACGCTATACGAGCCATCCTAAGGGGCATTCAGAAACAACAACCAGTCATCAGCTCCAAGCGCTTACCCATTACGGGCCCCATTTTTAGGGACATGTCAACTATTCTGGCTACTTCACCATTCGGTCTGCTCCCCAGCACGGTCTTACAAGCAGCTATATATTTAGCTTACTATGGGTTCTTGCGACCTGGCGAATTCACCTCTAACAAACCCACAGACCAAGTACTATGCAGACGGCACTTGCTTCGATACCAAGACCATTTCATCCTGCACCTCGAGGTCTCTAAAACCCAACAAACAGGCTCAGGAGTGAACATTCATCTCTACAAAACCAACAACAGCTGGTGTCCAGTCGCTGTACTCAACCGACTCCTGTCACTCCTGCCTGAGCAACCAGACAGCAGTCCCCTCTTACCATTCCCAGTTAAACCCTTAAGCGCCTCTCAGTTTGTGAAACATATAAGGATACTTCTCCGCAATCTTCACCTTAACCCTAGTCAGTATTCCGGACACTCCTTCCGCATCGGAGCAGCCTCCGCAGCGTCCCGCCACGGGGTTCCAGACCACATCATCAGAAGACTAGGCAGGTGGAAATCAGGCTGCTTCGCCCGGTATATCCCCAATCCACAAACAGAGATGGCACAGGCATTCTCCAAACTGGCTCAATAAATAACTGAAAACCAATAAAAATTATAACCCTACCTGAATGTTTTTGCCGCCTTATTTTGGCATACCGGCCATTAGACCAAGGCACACTTTCAGGTCCATTTCATATGGTAAGTCCACACTTCCAGGTCTATTTCCAATGGTAAGTTTATCTTAACTATAAATGTTATCTATGTCCATATCGGACATAGGGCTCCGACCATAAATATATATATGTATATATATATATATATATATATATATATATATATATGTATATATATATATATATATATATATATATATATATATATATATATATATATATATATATATGTATATATATATATATATATATATATATATATGTGTATATATATATATTTTTTTTAGTGCTGGTGTGTGTGTGTATCTATATGTATACTGTGTGTATATATATATGTGTGTGTGTGTATGTTTGTGCATATGTGTACTGTGTGTGTGTATATACATATATACATATATTTATGGTTGGAGCCCTATGTCCGGTATGTACGTGGATACCACTTACAGTAAAGATAGGACTTACCATCGGAAATAGACCTGAAAGTGTGGACTTACCATATGAAATGGACCTGAAAGTGTGCCTTGGTCTAATGGCCGGTATGCCAAAATAAGGGGGCATACCCTGGTTTAAGAAATGATTATTCTGTAATAGAAATGAATGAAATGAATAGTTGAGAAATGCTGTGAAATGGGGATGGGAGGGTGGGTATCGCGCACAGGAAACCGACAAGCACCACAGGTGAGCGGGCTGCTTAAGTACCCCCCGGGCTCCTCCCATAAATTCAGGCCACCATACTGGCCTTCCTACTTATGGTTGGAGCCCTATGTCCGGTATGTACGTGGATACCACTTACAGTAAAGATAGGACTTACCATCGGAAATAGACCTGAAAGTGTGGACTTACCATATGAAATGGACCTGAAAGTGTGCCTTGGTCTAATGGCCGGTATGCCAAAATAAGGGGGCAAAAACATTCAGGTAGGGTTATGATTTTATTGATTTTCAATTATTTATTGAGCCAATTTGGAGAATGCCTGTGCCATCTCTGTTTGTGGGTTGGGGATATACCGGGCGAAGCAGGCTGATTTCCACCTGCCCAGTCTTTTGATGATGTGGTCTGGAACACCGTGGCGGGATGCCGCGGAGGCTGCTCCGATGCGAAACGAGTGTCCGGAATACTGACTAGGGTTAAGATGAAGATTGCGGAGAAGTATTCTTATGTGTTCCACAAACTGAGAGGCGTTTAAGGGTTTAACTGGGAACGGTAGAAGGGGACTGCTGTCTGGTTGTTCAGGCAGGAGTGACAGGAGCCGGTTGAGTACGGCGACTGGACACCAGCTGTTGTCGGTTTTGTAGAGGTGAATGTTCGCTCCTGAGCCCGTTTGCTGGGTTTTAGAGACCTCGAGGTGCAGGATGAAGTGGTCTTGGTATCTAAGTAAGTGTCGTCTGCATAGTACTCGGTCTGTGGGTTTGTTAGAGGTGAATTCGCCAGGGCGCAAGAACCCATAGTACGCTAGATATATAGCTGCTTGTAAGACCGTGCTGCGGAGCAGACCGAATGGCGAGGTAGCCAGAATCGTTGACATGTCCCTAAAGATGGGTCCCGTAATGGGCAAGCGCTTAGTGCTGATGACTGGTTGTTGTTTCTGAATTCCCCTTAAAACGGCTCGTATAGCGTGAGATGTGAATAGTGAAGATTTCGTGGGGTCTTCAAGCGCCATAAAATGTTGAATGCCGGCTAGGTATAGCCGGATGGTATTGTAGGATAAGGCCAACTGCGTGTGGCAGTGTGCAGTGAAGGCCAGTACCTGCTTGATATCTGTTGGTCCTTTACGGCAGGACGTGAGGAATTTGTTAAAGGCCTTCCAAGCTGTCTGGTAGGCTTTAAGTGTGTTGTAGGAGAGGGAATGATTTATGAGTTGTGTAGCTCCGTGTAAGTGTTGAACTAGTCCAGGGTCAGTTGTGACCAGACAGGGATAGGGGCCGACATTGGATCGGCATCGGGAACCTGTTTGAAAAAAGAGGAATAATTGAAACGTGACAGTGCGTCAGCTGCTGAGTTGTATCTGCCGGGAATAAATGCACAGTGTATATTGAACTGATGTTGTAAAGACAGTTGTACCAACCTGCGCAGGAAGGACATGACTGCTAGGGACTTGGACCTGCCTTTGTTGATGATGTCTGCCGTGGCCTGGTTGTCGGTGCTAAAGACTACAGTTTGTCCTGTCCAGTGGTGGCCCCAGAGTTGTGCGGCTGCCACTATGGGGTAAAGCTCAAAGAGGGCAGATGTTTGGGAAAAGCCGGGTATCAATAGTATCTGTTGAGGCCAGGGTCCTGAAAACCAATGATGGCCAAAAATTGCCGCGAAACCTGTGGAGGCTGCGGCGTCCGTTACCACCTGGGGTGAATGGACCGAAACTATAGGTATGAATAGAGATATGCCATTCCAGGCGGACAAGAATTCCTCCCACATGGATAGGTCCGCTATGGCTGCGGAGTTTAAATTCAAAATCTGATCAGGGTCTTGAGTTTACGACAGAAATCTGAGTAAGCGTGATACAAATGTGCGGCCTTGTGGAATAATTCGCATAGCGAAGTTGAGCATACCCAGGAGGGACTGCAACTGTTTTTTGGTACAGTCCTTGGTGTGTGTAAACTCGTGAAGAACTGCCCTAATGCGTGTTAGTTTGTCGAGGGGGAGACTGGCTTGCATTGCGCAAGTATCCAAGCTGACCCCGAGAAAAGTGATGCTATTTGCTGGGCCATCGACTTTGTGCTCGGCAATAGGAACATTGAGGTTTCCAAAAATTACCCTAAGTTTGTCGAGATCTCCTGGGGGCTTGCTGGGTGGTTCTATCAGTAGGAAGTCATCTAGATAATGGATGACTTCATGGCATTGACCCTTGTGTAATAGTATCCAACCGAGGGACTGGGCGAACGTGTCGAAGAGCCACGGGCTACTCTTCGAACCGAAGGTGAGCTTTGTAGCAAAATAATATGCTTCCTTCCACTTGATGCCATGCCAGCACCAAAGGGCTGGGTGGATGGGCAGGAGCTTGAAGGCATCCGAGATGTCGGCTTTGGAGAGCCAGGCGCCTGTGCCTGCTTTGATGATCGCTTGTATTGCCATGTCCACGGAAGAATATTTTTGGGAAAACTCCTCGGAGGGGATCAGGGAATTGAGACTGGGTATGTGGGAAGAATGAGGCGCAGACAAGTCGTACACCAAACGCAATTTATTTGAAAACTTGCCCTTGACAAGCCCAATAGGGCTGACTCTCCATGTGTTGAAAGGGGGGCAACTGAAAGGGCCTATCACGTAACCTCGATCCACCTCTGCCTGCAAGAGCTGATCTATGGCTTGTTCGTCAATGGCTGCCGAACGAAGATTGGCACATTCGTGAGTAGTGTGGGGTAGTGAAATGAGGCCGGTGTGAAAGCCTGCTGTGAAGCCTTGGATAAGGAAGGTGGCCAGGGAAGGGGTGGGATGTGAAGTGAGATACCATCCTAACCATAAGAGGTTGATCCGGCTTAGTCACGCCTTCTTGTGTTGCTTGACTTCACACAAAATCCTAGGGTGTGCTCTATGACATATGGTGCAGAGGTGAAGTAGACGGCACTGGCTGAAGTTGCAGGACCCCTGATTAAAGTTATTACAGATGGCTGCCCCTCCCACGGTTCAGACTGGGCGTCCGAGTCTGTCCACCTGAGGCGTTGGTACAGGGATCGGCTGACCCTGTACTGAACCTGAGGTAGAGGGAAACTCGAAAGGCCGTCTGATTGCCGTATTGGCGCACCAGGTGGCAGTGTGGGTGGAAGACTGGCAAATCGCACACAGAGGTGAGCGTAAGCCGGCAAAGTGGCGGCAGAAGAGCTCTGTGTCCACGAGACTCCAATCTGTCGTGACCTGGAACTGTATGAGTCTGGCCGCGGCCTTGGCTGAAAAGGAACGATGGTAATCGTAAAAGGCAGAACCTCCATACTTGTGGCCCAAGTCTACCACAGTATGGAGATACAGATCTAACTCTTCCCGCCTGCTAGGGGTGGCTGAGCACAGGACATCTCTGAGCATGCCAAAGGCCAGGGTAAACTCTGAGACTGTTAGCTTGCGGTTCAATCTGGGGTCTTTGGCTTTAAGGACCACTGATATGTCACCCCAGGAGTAGGCTTTATTTTCTGCCAAATCATGTACGGAAATGAGGAGAGAGGCCAGGTTGACGTCCTTGCCGTCCAAGATGTCCTTCCTGATACTGGTTGGGACCAGGTGGGAGGGGTAGACAATGTGGCTTGAGCCTGAGGTACCTGCAGGAAGAGGTGTCAAGCTTTGAGTTGCCGTTGGGTCGGGGACAGCCGTGGCCGGTCGGGCCTCGAGAATTGCAACCCTGGTTTGGACGTCTGCAACTGAGGTGGATAGAGATGACACCATCGTGTGTAACTGCGAAATGGCCGATGATATCGACTGAAGGGATGCCTGTTGGGTACTGGGTCCTGCTGCTGGTGGGGGAAAGAGGAGTTTGAAAAGCTCGCCTTTCCTTGCTGTGGCGGGGAAGGGGACACCTCTGCGTCTGAGCTCTGCCGTCAGTTTGGGGATAGTCCATCCCCTAAGGGATTGCACGCTGCCGCTTTCTGAGACCGGAGAAGGTGACAGAGGGGCCGTGAGGTCTTCGCTGCCGGACTGAGACATGGTTGCTCTGGTGAGGATTCTCTTGAGCTTTTATTTCCTGGTTGACTGTAACCTATTAGGGGTGAGATGAATTTCAAGTTTTTTCTTTGATCCGCTGAGTCATACTTACCCGACTTATTCTCCCATTCCCCTTTTTCTTTTTTTTTTTTTTTTTTTTTTATCTGGGGGGATATCGTCCAACCTGGTGCAGGGTGGACCTACTGAACTTTGACTGACCTGAGAAAAACGAAAAGGTGACACTTCGTGAAGGGATTGCTAACTGATTTTTTGAAGCAACGATTTGTATGACAATGAAATGATTCGAAATGTTTGCCTTGATTATAAATGGACTTCATGACAGAGGTCTGGCCTGGTCGTCATCTTTGATTCGACCGAGAACCGGGCTCTGGAGCATGTATTGAAATGAGGCAAGTGAAAACATTGGTGCACCCGGGACGATCTGGTGCCTGTTTGATGCATCTGGATTCGAATCGGCGCATCATATGAAATGAAATGAGAGAAATGATTATTAGACTGAGGCTTGAATTGGTTGTGCCGTGTTTGCGACTGGCAACCAACCGAGCTCTGGTATGGTATGAAATGCTGTTTGGAACCAGCAAGGCATTCCGTAAAGAATCGGTGCATGTCAGATGCGACTGGTTCTGGAACGGTGATGCGTTTGT